>JAAGKR010003241.1:14966-77841 GCA_011419295.1 Clarias macrocephalus
CCCCCCCCCCCCCCCCCCCGCTGCCCCTACACCCCCCACCCCCCCACGCCAGTCGGCTGGCTCAGACCCACCGGTGCCAGTGCGTTTTCAGCACGTGTTTTCTCATTGCCTGAATTCCCCGTGGCCTTGGCGCTGAGCGATTTCGGAGCCGTGGGAGCGATGCCCTTATTTTACCTCCTCCAGTATTCCCAGAAGCCAGAGAGCGTGTCTGAGGAGGCTTGATTTATTCTGGCCTTTGCATGATTTTCAAAGGCCTGGCTCAAGAGCAGCGCAGACGAACCGTAGCCCCTTCCAGCTGTGATTAGGGAGCGCAGTGAAGCAGACCAGAGCCTTCAGAGTGCCGCTTCACCTCACCCAGAGTGTTACGTCTTCTATAACAATGGGATATTTGACACTGATAACATTTCTGTAATACACTGGTGTAGACGGGTAAATTACAGCAGGCGTATTGCCAGTTAGTCTTTGGTAGAGTTTGTTAGAAAATATTACAGATTGTAGAATCCGTAAGGAACTTTTCGCACAAAATCATTTTAAAAACTGAATTTTATTCAGTTTTGTGCTGAATCCTGAAAACTGTGAGATATTTTAATTTAGATTATTTTGTTCTTCTTCACAGGGTTTGTTTAAATATATATTGTTTATAAATGAAGATGTCTACAGTGCATGCACGCGCACACACACACACACACACACACACACACACACACACACACACACTGTGGTGTCCAGTTCATGTGTGTAAATGATTCCTCGTGCTCCCGATCCGCTCACACTCTCAGTGCTGGAATATGAAAGAAACCCTCCATAGATGTGATGTGCTGGTGATTCAGTACATTCAGGTGGTCATGTGACTTCATTTTATCTCCACATAACGTTGCTGAGTCTCGACCTGAGCGACTGAAGCGACCCCAGATCATAACACTGTCTCCAGAGGCTTGTACAGTGGACACTATGCATGATGGGAGCATCGCCATTTTTCCGTGATGCGTCTCACTAACAAGTGATTTTCGTATGGACACATAAGAGTTCTCGTCACATTGTGTGTGTGTGTGTGTGTGTGTGGAAATGCTCTTACTTTCACTATTTGATTATCTGGTTACTACTGTTCATTTTTTATCACCAGGTGTGTAAGTCATCTCCAGTCATGATTTCTTTCCCATTACATTTCCTCCACACAGTTGACAGTTCAGCTCCGTCCTTACAAGTTTTAATAATGTGTTGAATTAAACAGTACCAGTCAAAAGTTTGGACACCTGGTTGGATTTATTTTCTACAACAACACTGTATTTTTTCAATGTAAAATAACACATTTTACATTAGGTAACTAATTAACATCACTAACAGTCAGTCGTTATTATAAGACATGAAGGTCGGCTGATCTGGATCAGTTCCTGTACAGAACAGTATTGTGTCGAGTGCGTTTGTAAACCCTATCGAGCTCCAGGATGAAACTGTCTCTCATGAAGACCTTCCCAGGACAGCGAGACCAAAACTTACTGCTGCAGAGGAGAAGCTCATTTAGAGTCACCAGCCTCAGAAATCACCAATTAACAAGCAGCACCTCAGATTAGAGCCGTTATGAAGCTTCACAGAGCAGAAGTACGACGAACATTTTCCTGTTTAAATGAGATGAAGGCATCCAAAATATGCAGTAAACATTGTTCTACAGTATAGACGGAAATAAAATCAGGAAAGACTTTTTCCAAACGTTTGACTGGTAATGTGTGTGTGTGTGTGTGTGTGTGTGTGTGTGTGTGTGTACATGAGGGTTTTTTTAAAGCTACCTGTCCATGTTAATGTTGATGAAAAGGTAAAACCTAGAAGTCAAAGACGCGCTTCTGGATTTACTTGGAGAACGCGATTCCAGAACTGCAACAAGAGGCCAGAAGACGTGACATAGAGAAACGTTCCTCTCTGATCATTCATTTGAACCGGTTCCCTTCACTGGGACGCCTCTATATGAATCGCCTCGCCTCCTACAGGCTGAGTCACTGATCTCGCCGGAGCTGGAACACCTTTCACACCTTTCACACCCGCCACCTTTTTTGTGTCGATTTAAAATTTGAAAAATGCCTCGTTCTCTAACCGCTCCTTTTCTCCCACGCTGAAACCGGTTTAGTTTTTCAGACACTGGCGTTTAACGCTAGTTTTAATGAAGTCGCTGCAAGCTGAGTCATTACACACACAGCGCAGCGAGCCACCTGTCATGCTCCATAAACCTCAGGGTGAGGGGATGTGAAATTTGGCAGCGAGGACAATAGAGGCTTTTGTTCTATCCTGCAGCGTGGTGTTACACATGACTGGCCAGGAAACTTGCACCGCACCGGCACCTGTGCTGAGATACCATCTACCACAGCACCGCCTCCAGTGTGTGTGTGCACAGAGAATGTTTGCATGGAGAGTGTGTGTGACATGGTTCATGTGGCGTGATTATTGATGGCACGATGATCGATCCAGTACAACGAAACTGTCTCTGCACGCGCCAAGGTCTTATTAAATAATTAAAGGTTCTACATGGACCCTGAAAATCTGTAAGGTTTCCTCTAAGGAGACACTTTTCCAGCACATAATGCTCACTGTATAAACTGTGTAGAGGAGTAAACTTGGCAGAAACAATAGTGTATATCTAGGGCAGGACCGATACGATGGTCTATACATATAATAAAACGGTAAAGAGGGCGTGTCTTTACGTTGAAGATATTTGCGGAAGAAAATCATTTGAATAGACGTGAGATGAGTAATAGAACATCAAAACGTTTTTTGGAATTTTTGTCTGTCCGTCTGTGTGTTTGTTCGTGCAAGCATCACGTAAAAACTACTGAACTCATTGTAATGGGGATTTCACAGGTGTGATTGGCCGAGCTTGAGACAACATATAGGCTTTGTTTCATCACCATCGGTCCATGGGAAGAGAAGATATGCTAATTTGAAATTTAAATGGAAAAGACCCTTGTATCATAAAAAAGCAAACATGAAAAATCGTTAGTTCATCTAAAAATTCCACAGATGGCGCTGTACATTTTTTACAACACGCCTATACATGTGCAATTAAATTCCACGTGAACAAAGTCTCAGGCACATCTAGTATGGCAATATAATATCATCATTATCAACTATAACCTCCTGTTATAGAGATTCACAGTATGAGTGCTGATCAATCCCTGCTCTCCGTTATCACCCAGATGAGGATGGGTTCCCTGGTGAGTCCGGTTCCTCTCAAGGTTTCTTCCTGTTGCCATCTCAGGGAGTTTTTCACACATTTCATAAATATTTCCATAATTTTCTTTTCATTCTGTAAAGCTGCATTGCGACAATGACCATTGTTAAAAGCTCTATATAAATAAAATATAATTTAATTTATTCAATTGTCATTTAATATTCAGATCCATGTAATGATGTGATCTCTAGGCAGAAATAATCTGATAAATGTATGAGTCCTGACAGAAGAAGCTACCATGTAATTCACACTCTGTATCTCGTTATCTGTAAAGCAAACCATAAATCAGTGTTAACGACTCTATGAAGCAGCTCTTAAACCCTACTGATAGGTGTGTGTGTGTGTGAATGTAAATATAGTGAATTACAGGTGTGTATCTATTGATATCAGCTATATTACTGTATATACTAGCGTCAGGACGCGTCATTGACGGTTAAAGAGTTTGTAGAAAGAGTTAAAAAGTTAAAGCTAATAATAATCTGCTGATCTTTAATGTAATCAGTGATATTATTTCAGGTTCAAGCCCATGTCTGTCTGTCTGTCTACAAAGAAATCACATTCTGTAAGGTTGCGTATCTTACGCCTTGTTTACGCGTGTCTACGCTTCTTTCATCGTCAGCCAAATCCTGTAGACTCCCTGTTTAATGTAGATTATTACATCCGGCACATGACTGTTCATAACGTCACTTTTCGCTCGTTTCGGGTGTTTTCCATGCCCTCACCTCGGACTGCTGTAGATATGTTTGCTTTAACGACCTGTGTTCTATCTCATAGTGGCGCTTCACATTACTGCTAGCACCACGGTTTCGGAAAATATGAGACAAACCGGTTTTAAATCTCCCGCAGAAAGAATAAACACACACTGATCTGTCCACTGAAAGAGCGACTTCTGACCAACATACAGACAAAACCTTTCTTTTATTAATATAGATGTGTACATAATAATCTGCATAAGGTGACAGGTGAAGGTAAAAGCATTTACAGAAGTCTTTAATCTGAGTAAGTGAGCAACTAAGTTGATGGGAATATAAATATAAAACAATATCCAGATGATGGAAATACAAGGTTTAGCTTTAGGATGAAACTTCACCACAGATCGGGTTAATTACGCTCCTCCGGCGGACGAACTGAATTATTCGGTTCCTGCAACAGTTTGTGCATGTCGCAACTCCACTCGGAGAATACGGCGCTACGCCGGAGTCACACCCTTAATCTCGCCAGAGGCGTCGTCGCTGCTTTGTGAAATGTTGACGTGGATGTTTCTGAGGAGCTTCATTAGCTTCAGGCTTGTGCTGATGTTCTCTTTATTTTAAATACACTCACATTTCAAATGACCACATTACAGAAAAACACTCTTTTGTCCTTCATGTTGTTTTCTACTTTCATGGATCTCTTGGGGATTGACTGATTCTGTCTCCTTGTAAATGCAAATGCCAAATGTCCTGTGTGTTTTCACACGTTTGTTAAAACCAAACTATGGGCTGAGGGTGTGTGATGTGACACACGTATCATATCACTGAGTCATTCTACAATACACAGTGTGTAACGATGATCTACTAAGAAATTGTGAAAAACAGAGACTGATGTTATTCTTACTGAATGTTTTTACAGAAAGTAAAACTTTTGAAGAACTGGAACATTTTGGTTGGCTTCTGAGCAACACTTTATCATCTGGAAATCACAAGCTTGAATTCTGAAGAACAACATTTATAGAGCAAAATTGTACGGGTGGGAGGGGCATCATCTCTCTCACCTGTCAATCACAATGCTTATATATGCAGAAACGGGCAGACAGCAGGTGAAAACATAAGATTACGATTATGTTTTATATTGCGCAGGACTGCACTGGACCTAGAATGCAGCCTTGAGGAACGCCATGTGACTATGAAGTAATTTTGTCCACGATGCTTTCACGTTTATGGCTCTTCTGTTTGATGAACAATATGAATGAAGATGTCTACAGTGCATGTACGCGCACACACACACACACACACACACACACACACACACACACACACACACATTCTTTTCCTTGTCCATCCGTAAAGGTCAAACCGGGTAAACCTGCTCTCCAGGTGAACTTCTTGCACGAGCCGTCTTCGTTAGCTCCTTGACATCCGGAGCTCTGTGTTGAAATGCTAATAACAGAAATCGTCTCTGCTTTCAGTGGCTGGAGAAACTTTTGGCACCATTGCAGCGTGTCTGTCGACACGTTCTTCTGGCCTGAAGTTGATGTGTTTCATGTGGACTTGGGGTTGTGCCCGGAAATACATAAATTATTGAGATGTTGGACATGAATATGGAGATTTAGGGTTGCCAGGTCTACATGAGGAGAACCCTAATGACCATCACTACTGATTATACTGTAAGGTAAAGCATCAGATACTAAATTATTATTTGTTTAATCCCTCTAAGAATGGTTAAACCAGTTCCCTGACATTTAATAAGCATTTCATAAATGAAACGTAGTCTATATAATTATTCCTTTATTATATATATATATATATATTTATTTATTTATTTAATATATTAAGTATATTTATTATAAAATGTTATTTCTTCTTTCTGCTAATAAACAATTTCACCTATTTAGCTGTTAATATGGGTGGGTCATTTATCTAGAATTTATTTATAGAACAAGTATAAAATAGTTTCTTCAATTTAATGTGTTTTATTAGATTTAGTTTGCACTGGCTTTTCCTGTCTAAGTCTAAATTTTCTCCTGTAATAATGTCTGATTAAAAAAAGAAGAATGCTAAGAAAAATAGTTGTTGAGTGACTATATTTAATTGACCGTGTAGTTACTGTTCACATTATGAAAAACCCTCCAGGTTAGTTAATTAATTAGTTATTGATTAAATATCTTGGCTGCAAGTCAATATTGTGAAAACTGCAACCTGGCAACCCGACTGAGATTATTGTTTCTGTTGAGTTTGTGATGTAATTGTAGTTTGTGTGCTGCTTGTGGGCGCGGGAGGTTTTTGCGGTGGGTCGTGCCCAGGCTCGGAGGTGTTCGAGGTTGGGAAGCTGGGAAGTGAACAGGAGGCTGGCTGTTAATGGGGCCCGGCTCTGTACCAGTTCAGCCACTCATGTTTTCATTGTGGTTTTGAGGAATGTGCTGCTTTTCTCTCACACATTCCTGCAGCTCATGAGAGCGACTATGAGCATTCGAGCTAAAAGAAATATTAAACCGTGCTGCTCTTTTTGTTTCTGGAACTTTCTGACACTTCTCGTTCAGTTCAATAATAATAATAATAACAATAATAATAATAATAATAATGTACATTTGCATATCCAGTTCAGTGTTGCTTTTCATTTCCATATAAAAGGCAGAACACAGGTACGATCAGGGACACACAGGAAACTGGAGATGAAGATATTATGTTGTGAAGCGTCCACTGGAGGTTTTTATTTAAGAAAATAAACCTGAAGTTCAAGTGACTCGGGTTTGAGCTGCTTCTTGTTTTGTGTTGTGTGTGTTAGATGATCCAGGGTTTATGTGCGGATTTAGAGTCACGCAGCGCTTAAGTTGATTTTCCGGGCGCTATGTAAAGAATATGGCTCCGAAGTTGCAATAATTTTTCTTGCAGCAAAATTCTTGGCTTCTAATTCACTATTTTGATTTGCTGAATTAATTTTTATTCACTCTCCAGTAAATAAAAGCCGCAAAAATTACTTCTTGCATCTTCTGCAAAGTGTTTGCAAAATACTACTTCTTTAGATTTTTTCAGCAGTTGGAGCAATACCGCCATCTACTGGATTGGAGCTTATTGTGGGACAGAAGAAAGTCAGGAAAATAAGATTACAGCTTTATATGAGACGTGACGTTTAAACAATAAACAGCACAACAGGTTACACACTGTAAGAAATACAGCTGCTTGAGAAAAATCAGACAATAAACATTATTGCTACTGAAACTAATCAAAAATCACAGTTGAATCTTTAATCTTACCCATGATTCACAGCTGCAGTTTAATGGAGAATTTAATGGGGGTGGGGGGGCTGACAGTGTTTGAGTATACACACAGCCAAAGCATACATTTCAACTTGACAAAGTGTGGTTACATCACAACATGAAGTTCATTTCTAACTTCTTATTTCGAACCCCGAGGTAGTAAACAGTCACGAAGAGCATTCAGCTCACCAGCGTTACCGTAGTGATGAGGAGTAGAAGGTGTGTTATTCCTCATGAAACATCCATTTAGGCAGAACTTTATCCTGGTGATGATTACAGTGAATGCAGAGCCAGTCTCAGGAACATTAGACACGAGGCAGGAACACGCCCGGGATCATGCTGCGTACAACAAACGGGGATTTTACTGGAGCTTTCGGGAAGTGGGAGGAAACCGGAGAGCGTGAAGCTCAGTGTGAAACTGAACAGAACATCCACACAGACAATAAGCCATGAGTCCCAAATATCGTAGAGAAAAGAATAGAATTTCTAGAATTAGTTTTGTGTTAAAATGTCGATTTGGATTTAAGGTGGATTTAAGGTGGCTGTTCGTCCATAATCCTGCAGTTGGTGCACTCTGAACTATTCACACAGTGTGGCAGGAGCAAATGATCTAATTTAATACAGCTGTACCTTAGCACCCCTTAAGAATTTATGCCTTATGAACTGAAATTTTATAAGAAATTCGCCATACGAAGTATTTTCGGCATATTCGAGCTAATTCCAGCTAATTCGAGCGTACGTCCGGGAGCCGGTCAAAACTTTTTGCTAGAGTAGGAAGCCAAGCCAAGCGAGTTTACATATTTTTTTATGAGCTTTTTTGCATTTAGTGTAAGATTTAGTGAAGACACAACACCATGAGTCCTGAGAATGTTATCAAGGACGGTAGCAAGAAGAAAAGGAGCCGCTTTCAGTTTGGGTTTTAAAGCAGCCGGTGCCGAGAGGAATCATAAATTAATGTTAAGACTATTTATTTCATATTTTACTTCATTTACACGTCTTTTCTTTTCGTTTGTTTTTATATGCAGAAATATGATCATATTGTTGGAAATTAGTAATATTGGTAATATGTTTGGGCGGCTGGAGCGGATTATCTGCATTTACATTATTTCCTCTGGAACAATGCGTTTCACAATACGACATTTCACTTGAAGGTAACGGATTAAATTCGTATGTTGAGGTAGCGCTGTATGTATTTATGTATTTGAGTTGGTAAAATGCCAATGTTCATTTGTAATCCTGCAGGTGGCGCACTCTACGCACAGTGTGGTAGAAACAAATGATTTACATGAATTTAACATAGAATAAAAAATTATATTCAATTTTATTTTATTTGCATAGCGCTTTTAACAGTTGTCATTGTCGCAAAGCAGAATACAGAAACCGGAGATTTATAAAATCACAACACAAATCGTATCGCACCGAGGTAACAGATAACATCGTATCAGGTGATTCCTCGTGATCCGTCCTCAGTAGCTTAGTTATTCTTTTTGGCTTGTTTTCTTGTAGCTCATTTGTTTAGCAGTTTTATCCCAAAAGTATTTGATCCAGGATAAAACAGAGCTGTAGAAAGATGAAGGTCTTGCTCCGGGGGTGAACTGTAGCAGTTTGGTGGTGATGGGATTTGAACTCATAACCTTCTGATCACAAACCCAAATCCGTAATCCTGTCCAAGTCTTCACTCTCAGATAATTTCTCTCCGTATTAGGAATAATTTTGCAGATTTCGAGAGTGATGGAATAGAACCGTGCGCGTGTGTGTGTGTGTGTGTGTGTGTGTGTGTGTGTGTGTGTGTGTGTCTGTGTGTGTCTGTGTGTGTGTGTGTGTGTGTGTCTGTGTGTGTGTGTGTGTGTGTGTCTGTGTGTGTGTGTGTGTCTCAGCTCTGCCCCTGACATAAATCATTTTCATTTTCACAGCAGATAAAAAAAAACTGAGCTGAAATTGTGTTGACCGTTTGTATTAAGGGGTAGATTCCCTCCAGCAAGCTTTCTGTGTGTGTGTGTGTGTGTGTGTGTGTGTGTGTGTGTGTGTGTTTGCAAGTAAACTTTTTAAAAAACCTTCTACATCATCATGTGATCTTTACAGATGTACAGTATTATCACGATGATGTATTTCATTAAAATGTGTGATTTTATCATCAGAAGCGTTTCAGTGTGTGTGTGTGTGTGTGTGTGTGTGTGTGTTCGTCTCACTCTCAGACCCTCGTCTCACTGTAATAATAATAATAATAATCCCAGGAGTTCTGAGCAGTGGTTATTGTGGTTATTTGCATGCCGAGTCGTTATGACGCGCCTCCCGGGGAATGTTGTGGCGTCGTGCCCGCTCAGCAGAACTGGAAAATGTGGTCGTTCTCTCGGCTTCTGACTCCACGAGCTCGCCTTTAAAAGTTTAATCATTTCTGACAAACTCACCACATGATCGCTGTGGTCTTAGAAACACACACACACACACACACACACACACACACACACACACACACACACACACACACACAACTGCATTTCCTCGTGTGTGGAATATCAGGAGGAGGAAACGAACATGTCCTGAACTATTTCTGTCTCTTTTTGTCTCTCTCTGTTCCCCTCGTCTCCTCTGCAGCCACAGAAAAGCATTTAACACGATTCTCAGATTTCCCATCATGCCCCGGGTTTATTAAACTCTGTAACCTCCCAGGACTTCAAAGCATGTAAAGAAACATTGTGTAAAAAAAAGAAAGAAAGACACAATCTGAAGATCGTCTTTAAACGCGCTAATGTTGTGAAATGTCGTTTCATTGTAGCTGTAAAACTGAAAAACACACTAGAGGAATACAGATGTTGCGTTTTGCTCCGCCTCTGACACTGGAGACTCCTTCCATCACTGTTCAAACAAACGCCTGCTTGCTTTTGGAAAACTCGCTGGACGAGTGACCATAGTTTAAAGTGTAGATGAGAAAACACACACACACACACACACACACACACACACACACACACACACACATCCTGTCGAGTGAAGTTTTACAGATGTACCCTGTTTTGCATGATTTTTATTTTTTTAATAATGAATGTTTAAAAAATGATTAAATGACAGGTTCGCTCAAAATAAAAAGGTTTTCCAATATGCAAATGTTCATGAACGTTTCTGAAAGGTGGACGTAGTCATGTGACTGGTTTATAACATTATAATATTTAATTACTGAGTCAGTGCTTGGTCACATGACTAGGGTTCATTATAATATTTAATTACTGAGTCAGTGCTTGGTCACATGACTAGGGTTCATTGTAATATTTAATTACTGAGTCCTGTGTTTAAGACTCTTTATAACAGCTGAAGCAGAAGCAGGGCTGACACGGAGGTAAAAAGAAAGAAACTCAACCACAGTAACACGTTCCAGAATGAAGCTGAGTGGAACAGAACAGTGTTGAATGTGAGTTCACCTAGAACAGGAGTTTGAAGGACGGACATCACCTGATTCTTATGTATTTTGCATACATTTGCATAAATCAATCTTTGAAAGTACTTTCGTTTTTATCCAACGCTGCAGCTCATACATACAGTATTTCTAAAGAAATTATATCTTTTAAACGTCTGGATTGTATTTATTTTATACACTTGCAGACCAAAAAAAAAAACATTTTATATCTCTTATTTCATGTACGTACCAAAATCACAGCGATAATCGGAATACTTTAACAATGAACTTAAATATTGTGACTTTACACAAGGTATAAAATTCTGACCTTCTGAGTGTGTGTGTGTGTGTGTGTGTGTGTTTTCTGTTCCAGGTCAGGACTCACAGAGGTTTAGGGGAGCAGGAGTGTGTGCGAGCGGTCATGTCTGAAGGAGACACACACCCGTCGTTCACGCGGGGCAGCCGCACCCGCGCCAGCCTCCCCGTCGTCAAATCCAGCAACCAGACCAAGGAGCGCTCGCTGGGTATCACCGCTTACCCTCTCAGATATTTACACCTGCTCCAATTTCATCACGAGAGAAACCTTGTGTGATTCAGACACCAAGATGATTTGAGTTCAGAGATAAAGAAATTTTCAAATTGTAATTTAGCCTCCGAGTGGCGCAGTGGTGCAGCGTTCGCCCTATCACCCGGAGGTCGCTGGTTCGATTCCCGGATGATGCTGTAACCTCTCGCAGCCGGAGGTCTAGAGGGAGCTGATTGGCCGAGCTCTCTCAGAGGGGAGGGATGAGAGGTACTTAGTGCTCCCACATTAATCACGGCTCTACAGCCAATCAGTGGATAGCGCCGTCCTCCGAGTGTGTTACTCCGCCCACAACGATGCGTGAGCGAGAAGATGCGGTCGGGTGGCGTCACGTGGTTCGGAGGAAACGCGTGATAGTCTTCGGCCCTCCCGACTGAGTGGTAGTAGTAGCCTTAATGTGGAGCCCCCTAGTGACGGGGAGGAATTAGACACGACTAAATTAGGGAGAAAATCGGGGGGGGAAAATAAATTGTAGTTTAAAGCCAACTTAAGACAGGTTGTATGTTAAACGTGTTTATTTTATACAAATAGTTTCTAGAAATGTGTTTAGATCACACTCGTGTATCAGCACAACATTTTTGACTTTGCAGCAGAAAAAAAGGAGAAACTGATTCCTTTCAAACTGACTTTTCACTTTCACTTTTCCTCCAGTTGTTTTTGTTGTCAGATCTGCAAGTCCTATTAATGTAAATCTACTAAATACACTTCAGCATCTGCTGTCTGACTTCTCTCTATTCTCCGGGACGTGTGGTGTGCAGTGCTGGTGATTTATTTGGTTTTCCACATGAAGAATCTGCCTCTGCTTTTTGAAACGGTTTAGTTTGGAAGTTTGGTGCGATTCCTCAGTTAGGAGTCGTATCCCGTTACATCTCTCTCTTTTTAAACACAACACCGAGGCGAGGGGAAGCCCAAGGGTTGGGCTGAGCGTGCACCAACAAAGAAGCTGGTGTTGGAGAGAAGCCCGTGTTTTGGATCGTACCATGTGCGTGTGTGTGTGGGGTGGCGTCCCCGTGGTGTCGAGCCGAATCAGAGCCACCGCGCCGCGGGGATTTATTTTCGTTTTCAATAGCAGGAGTTTAAAATTCCCATCACACACTCACACACACTCACACACACACACACACGCACGGTCCACTTTAGACTCTTCAGTAAATAAAATGTGGCATGAAATTGATCATTAGAGGCTGGATTTCGCTCTTCCTGAACTCAGACTGATGTTGAGCAGATGTGTTTGGTCTGCATATTTACTCTCTGCCACTGAAATTCTTCACTAAGCTCTAAAGTCGGTCCAGCCGAGGCTTTTAACTCGGGAAAAAAACTTATCTAGCTAGTTGGAAAATTTACTGAAATGAGCACCGTTATTATAAACTATTATTAGAATGCCTTATTTTTTACATTTATTTAGGATTTACAATGTTCATATTTTTTTATTGATGTAAAATTACAGCAGTAATTTTTGTTGTAATACAAAAAAAGAATGCAGTCACCAAAATACAATAAAAGTCAGAGTAATGTAGATTTTTATTATTAGTATTAATAGTACAGTAATGGCCTGGAAAACCACTGTATATTTATGAAAAGGGGGAAATTTGTATTTATTTTATTTAGTTTTTTTTTTTTAAAGCCACACTGCCATTCTTGTCTCATGTTTTCTAAACTATTTTTATTTATTTATTTATTAATTATTGTTAAAACATTTTCCTCTGAATTTAAAAGAAGTGGTGATGTGTATAGATAATATGGAGCTTAGCACAAAGGTGCCAATATTGACAGTTTTATTTACAGTAGCTGTTGCTATGGCGATATGGGAGACACATGTTTTATGTGTTATTGTTTTTGACAGCTGATGATATTCAGATTTTTCTCCCTGGTTGAACTCTGGAGAATAGGAGCTCTGAACCCTCACACATCCGTATCGGTTAAGTTAGACAGCTGTGGGGTTTTTTTCTCCAGGTGTTCTGTACCTGCAGTACGGCGAGGAGACCAAGCAGGTCCTCATGCCTAACGAGGTGTCGAGTCCTGATACGGTGCGCGCTCTGTTCGTCAGCGCTTTCCCCCAGCAGCTCACGCTCAGCGTGCTCGAGTCGCCCAGCATGGCCATCTGCATGAAGGACCACGTCAGGAACGTCTACTACGAGCTCGCAGACGTCAGGTGGGACTTCACACCGAACTCTATCAACAGTATCAACAGTTCTCAGACTCTCAGCACATACAGTAGGGCACCTACTGCTAGTTTCACACACACACACACGGTCAGGAGGAAAACCTGAGCACAAGGACAATTGTGTCGTTGATGTTGTCGTTGCGCGTTCAAGTCAAAGTGGAACTTCCCCTGAGACACTAATGCACTTATCCCAGTGTGTCACTAGTGTTGGGACACCAGCAAGGTAGAAAAGTACGCTCGAGTCATGATCGAACTGCCTGTCTGAGTCATTTTTGAAACAGTGGCCTCCCAGGAACTCCTTTAATGACCCAAACATGTGGAAATGTCTTGGAGCGAGGTCAGGACTGGGCGGGGGACGTGGCGATCACTCCCAGCCGAAATATATACAAATTGCCTGCGTTTTTTCGTACTGTGTCTGTTAAAATAACTGTGACCTGTTTTGGCAGTCGCCTCAGGTGTGAGTGTGTGTGTGTGTGTGTGTGTGTGTGTGTGTGTGTGTTGACACAGGTTCGCTCCCATAACTTTTAAACGTCGTAAACAGCCACGCCCAACTCTCTGTACAATAACACACACACACACACACACACACACACCGGATCACTCTCTCTTTCTTCCTTTCCTGTTTGACTGGTGTGTGTGTGTGTGTGTGTGTGTGGTGTGTGTGTGTGTGTGTGTGTGTGTGTGAGCCGCAGGGGACGGTGTAGAGGAGGGTGTGGACTGTAGAGCCACCCAACCGCCTGCACGCAGCCTCACACACACATTCGAATTTTTATCTGTTTATATTACGTTTAATGTGGAAGGTTTCTGTTATCACTCTGAAGCAGCTGTCGATCCGTCACACAGAGACAGAAGTGGCGTGTGTAGTTAGAGAGACACCGATCAGGATCATGTTCATCTCGCCACATCGCTTCAGCGCGTGAAAACCTGCTGCTGAGAATGGAAAAAGGGGCGGGGCTTCGGATCACTCCAGCTTAAAACTCGCCTTAATGACGCACACAGAATTTTTTTGCTTTATGTTTTAAATAAACGTTTTCATGATATTGATGATGATGATGATGATGATGATGATGTGTTCTGTGGGCGTGGCCTGATGCGATCCTGTTTGACATCAGACGCCGTCATGTCAGATCACATGCAGCATCAGTGAGTTTGTTGTTTCTGGTTCATTTGGTGGTGAAAATGATTCTGATTCTATCTATAATATGATCGCAGTCGCTCACCTTCCCTGTCTGTGTGTTTTTTCAGGAGCATCACGCCGCACTCCTACCTGAAGGTTTATCACAAAGACCCCAATCAGGTTTTTAATCAAAACTCGAGAAACGGCAACGGAGACGCCAGAGTGAGTGAAACAAACAGACACACACACACCTCACACACACACCTCACACATCACACACACACACACACATACATCACACATCACATTTTAGACAAATCTCTACTAACATGTCTATATCCACACTCTCTGATGATGATGATGATGATGATGATGTCACCAACCTGACTTGTTATACACAAAAAGGAAACCTGTGTAAATGTCCATCTTACTCTTTGCCGCACTGTTCCTTTCCTTTAAGAGCTCTAGATGTGATAAAGCTTCAGGAGGCCAGACGGTGGCATTAGCATTCCTGTTAGCATGTGGAGCGGATTAAGCCGCTATAATGGGAAGCAGACCTGCAGTTATTTGTGGTCTAATGAAAGCCACGTGTAAAGATTTTACAGGAGCGATTTATCGTCTCGTATCGTCAGATCGCTCAGCGCAGCACAACTGCCCGTAAACACGTGACTTCTTTAGTTCTTTTGGGTTTTTAGCTCTTCGATCAGGAAAAATGAGTGAACTTAGGATAGGTTGGTTGGCTTCGTTCCAAAAAGTACCAGGACAAAAAGTGTAGAAAAAATGTATATGAGACTATTTACAGATGAAGGTGTGATTTTAATAAAGGCTGTGTGTGTGTGTGTGTGTGTGTGTGTGTGTGTGTGTGTGTGTGTGAGATGACTGACATCAATTTAACTATAATTTCCTCCAGTTTGGGCACCACCCAGTTTACGTTAAAGGAAACAAAGAAATCCTGCTGAACATCAGAAAGTCAGGAATAATTCAGTTTTTTTTTTTTACGTTCAGCCCCCAAGAAACCTCTGGAAAACATTCTCCAATTACTCCACCCTTATATTTCAATGACTTGTTTATCCGGGTACAGATGTGTCTATGTTTAAGCAGAGTAGCGGAGCTAATTTGTTAATCTTATGGCTGAGACAATGTCAAACAAAAATAAATAAATAAACAAATAAAATATGAAAAGAAGGGAGTGAGATCCCTGACACTGAGGTTCGAATCAGTTCGGTGTGATGAAGCGGAGAATAATAAAGCTGATTATTCTCATACACCAGCACGTCTCCGACAGTTCTAACTTTTATCTGTATATAAACTGGGACTTTATATTGTACAGAATAACAGAACACAGTAAAAACTCCCTTTATTTCTCTATATAATCTCCTGATACACTAATGCACTGATCCCAGGAACTCCATTAATGACCCGAACATGTGGAAATGGTTTGGAACGAGGTGGTAATAATTTAACAGTTACAGTTCCTGTAATGTGCAAGTGGTGCAGTGGGCAGTACGATGTTGTGCATTTAAGTAACTGCAGATAAAGAACGCCTTTGCTGGTCAAACGTTTTATCATTAAAAGAGTCATGGTTAAGATTATATAGAGAAATAAAGGGAGTTTTTACTCTCAGACCTGTGTTCTGTTATATATCATAATATAATATATTTTTTAATAATATATATCATTATCATAAGCATTTATTGCTGTGGATCGTCAGGAAACAAATTAGTTTTCATTCTCACTTATGGTATTGCAGTAGTTCTCTCACTAAACTATTTTTTAAATATATTTCTTGAAGTAAAAAAAACTAATTTAGAATATATATATAGAAAGAGCCCCATTATTACAAAGCATAAACACATAAAAAGCCGTGTTATCATTGTTTTATAGAAATTGAATGAGTCGTTACTATAGAAACAGTATCAACACCTTCTGACCAATCAGTATCCAGAGTGCAACAGCAGCATGAGATAAATAAAATACTATTACAGGGCGAAGTCGTGATAAACATGATCTCAGCTCTTGGCTGCTGTTTTTCTGGTGTCTGATGCTCGGGCAGTTAAAAGACGCCAGCGATGTCGATTAGGGACACAGCGTTACCACAAATTGTAGCTAATAACAGTGAGCGTGTGTGTGTGTGTGTGTGTGTGTGTGTGTGTGTGTGCGTGTGTGTGTGTGTGCGTGTGCGCGCGCGCCCGTGTGTGTGCGCGCGTGTGTGTGCGTGTGTGTGCGTGTGTGTGTGTGTGCGTGTGCGCGCGCGCCCGTGTGTGTGCGCGTGTGTGTGTGTGTGTGTGCGTGTGCGTGTGCGTGTGTGTCTGGCTCTCTGTCTGAAACCGTCACACACAAACACAGAGGAATGACACGACACAACCAGATGCTGATTTGGCAAAAAACAAACTGTAATGAGCTGTTTCAAATGATTAACCAAAAGGGCAAAGAGAAGTTTAGTTTTTCCAGCAAGTCTCTGAGAACGTTTCTTATATTACAGGGACGGCGTGCCAGATCAGACTGTAGCATTTTCCTTCCATTATTCCCAAAGCTTAACTGGAATTCCTGGAACAGTGTGTCTGCGAGATAGACTCACCCTGAGGTCATGCACTTTGACCTTTGCCTAATGAGTGCGCACAGTGTGACGCTTGACTCATGCTTGCTGTAATCTGATGTTATCAAACCTGCTGTTAAAGGAGAACAGGGAACATTATCAGTGCAGCGTCTCCGAGTGGCTCACGCAGTGTTGCAGTAACTTTATAGTTATTTACCTGTTTGTTAGCATATTTACAGCTAGCATGCTAAGTTACACTAGACCTCTAACTTGAGTCTGAAGTTTGAACCTAACATTAAAAATCTTACAGACGGGAATAAAATGAAAGTTTTAAGTTTTAGTAGTAATTATAGTGGAATTTAGTGTAAATTAACATTCAAATACAGAAAACAAGACGGTCATATTTAGCTGTATATGAAAAACAGTCCTTAACAACAGATATTTCAATTTAGCAAAGAAAATAAATATATGTTGCTCGCTAAAAACATAATAATAATAATAATAATAATTATTATTATTATAATAATAAAGAATAGTAATAAAGACAGGGTTTTCATTAGGCTATAAAACAGATCACAGCATGTACTAATGCACCACTGAGATGTTGTGGGTGTCTTGGAAGCTAGCAAGAAAAAATGTGTAACTAGCAAGCTAGCAGTGTTAGCTTAGCTTTAATCTAAAATAGAACATAATGGAACAAACAAAACATGGTTATGAGTTAGCATCCAGGTTAAGGTCATTAATATGAATCAGTTTGTAAATATATTTGTTATGCAGCACTTAGAACATTAGTCATGCTAGCATTATTGAGATTAGCATCAGACAAAGAAAGGTCCTTAGCTATGTCAGTATTTAGGTGTTTAAATACTGTTTAGTATGTAGGTGTTTAATTTCAGGTGTTTAGGGTTGAAAAACATGGAAACATTAACAAACCTTAGACAAGTTAACTAATTAGTTGTAAACGTGGTTGATAGTTACGGAAGATTTCAAGCACAGTACGGTGATGAGACTCTTAGCCGCAGTAAAACATCTGGACGGTGCAGACGTTTTAAAGAAGGCCGTACGTCCGTGAGTGTGACGATCCTGGCCGAGGTGGTTCGTTCACGTGAGCATTCATCGAGTGGAACGTCTAGTACTTGAAAATTGACTTTTGTAGGAGACGCATCTGTCTGTGGAAAATGTACACACACTCATTCACCAACACCACTGACACGTTACAGGAACTCGGCTGAGAGTTATCACCACGTCCCCCGTACAGTCCTGACCTCACTCCAAGACATTTCCACAAGCTTGGGCCATTAAAGGAGTTCCTGGGAGGCCGGCGTTTCAGACAGTCTGAAGCAGACAGTCCGATCAGGCTCCGGCGTACCGAGAAAACTTTCTACCTTGATTTTGTCCAAGCTCTAGTGAGACACTGTGATAAGTGCACTAGTGGAGCAGGAGATTATATAGAGAAATAACGGGAATTTTTACAGTGTTTTGGGTTTTTTTTTTTTTTTTTTTGCTCTCAGCATACTGTATATCTAAAGCATAACTTCCTCTGGCTTAAGACGGAATGGCGTTGAGACTTTTCAGAGTGGAATTCTTATAGTCACGCCGAGCCAAACGATCTGACTCGATGAAAAAAGCCAAAATTCTCATTACTATTAAACACGTTACAGAAGAGTAAATGGCAAGCTGTCATCACTTATCATCCTTGTGTCAATCCTGCCACGCCCATCAGCACCACAGAACAAGACCACGCTACATTTTCAAAGCGAAATGACAAACGTGTACGTGCTTCGACACGCTTGTTAACGTCCCACACCTGTTCGCCGAGGCTATTAAACGACTGCTCATCTGGTTCTAGTGTTTCATCGGGATCTTTCAGCAGTTCAGCTGTGGATTAAATCTCTTTAGGGGGTTGGAGCACACAAAGGCAGCTTCAGTCAGGGTCCTGTGAATGTTGTGTGTGTGTGTGTGTGTGTGTCCGAGATAAACCGAAACACTGAATCAGGAGATTTTTCCATGAACTTTACTGCTTCTCCTGCACGCTGACGTGTTAACGATCCCGCTGTTTTACAAGCGCGTGTTTGTGTTTCCAGTTCACAAGAGAAACCTGAACCGTTAGTCGAGTGGTTTATGTGCTAGAGTTTACGCACCTGTCGCAACACGCCTTCCCCCGAGGATTATGGGTAATGCGTCTGCTTTGGAAGCTCTGCACTGCACTGACTCTCCCTTGCTTTTGTTTTATATGTATGATAATAGGTTTTATTAGGGAAAGAAATGCTGTTCATTCAGTGGGTGGAGCTAGCATCAACTCATTATCATACAGCTAATCAGCAACAGCACTGGCAAGAAAACTTATAATATAAATAACCTAGGAGAAATATAAATATTTATAAGAAATATAAATATATAAATATTTATGAGATTAAACAACTGTTAAAGCTGTAGGAAGGACTTGCACATTATACAGGATAATAAAAAAATAATTTTGTAATGAATATTTTTACTTTCTTGTAAAAAATATTTTTAGCAGCAATAACACTAAATATTATATATTAAAGAAGAGCTTTAAACATTAAATTAAAGTGAACAGAATGTTAAAGAAATTCCAAAAATAAAAAACAAATAATTGTGTAAATGAAGTGAAAAAAATTTTACTAATTAGAATGATTAGATTGTTTATGAATTTGAAATTTTATGAAATTCAATGTTTATCAAACGTCAATGATAAAAAGCAGAGAAAATGAACTCGAGTTTATTGTAAAGATGAGGTTGATGGAGTTTTGGCCGCCTTTTCTTAAGCACCAGGAGGTTTTTATTGGCAGCGTTTGCGCTCCGTGACGTCTCGCCGTTATTGCAGCAACACACATTAACCCGAAGACTCCCCGAGGTCTTAAAGGCGGCGTGTGTGCTGCGTCACTGATTCTGCAACGTTTCCCATGTGTTATATGACACGGCTGCCTGATGTGAGGCTGTCTGAGAGCGAGTGCATGAACAGACACATTCTGATATCTCTGATTGTGAAAATGATGAGAGGTGGGCGGGGTCACGCCGAGAGCTCCGATCGTCCTGCAGGCGTTCTGCGTTTCGCTCGGCCTCGACAGGTTCGGGCAGAGCCGCTGTTGTGCCCCACTCTGCCCTTTGTTTAATCACAACAACACAGTTGCTAAACCCGGTTATTAATGCAAACGGGGAGTCGTCCAGACAGGACACAGTTTCATTCTTTTCATCTTCATTAGAACAAGATGCCTGTGACGAGGACAGCAGCTTTTCAGACTAAATTCCTCTTTAATTCCACCAAAATCTGTCTTATTGATTCTCGTTGTTTCCCACAGACAAGTTAATCCTCAGGTATGGAGGCGTGTATCGTCTGCTGCACGTGTGTTTTCTGTTGCGTGCCGATCTCTCTCTCTCTCTGGTAAACAAATGCAAATGAACATGAACACGCTTTCAGCCCCGTTACGCACAACACGTCGAGTGTTTCACCATTTACATTAAAGAACAGAAACTGTGTCACGAATGTTTTCATTCTAAAGCCAGCATGGTGAAGTAGACGTGTGTAACTTTATTTTTTGTTGTTATTGTTGTTGCTAAATTGAAAATGTAACAATTGTTATGGTACAGACTTTCAATAGCGTTTTCCAGGCAGGTGTTATTGCATCATAACATGGACGAGCCAATCACGTTACAGTATGCAAATACAGCATACAGAGAAGGGGGGTGGGGCGTTCTTTGAGAAAGACATTGTCATTTTTAGAGCTTGATTACTTTATTACAATATAAGTGTAAGCATTTGTAGATATTGATCACATCTTTTACATTTTCATATGTTAATTATATCATTTCTATAAATCATGAAAATCTATTGATTGTGATATAAAGTTACAAGCTTTGTTCAGTCCACCTTAAACAATCAGGATTGATTTACAGTAAACGTTTTGTTAAGTATGAAATGATGTAAAATCTATAAACATGATCAGGATCAGCGGAGAGAAGAGAAGGAGTCACTGCTTAAAATAAAAACATCAAACCTCATTTATCTTCTTCTCAGATTTCTCGTGAGAGGCTTTACAGCCCCAGACAGCAGCCAGCCGGTGGACAGCCGATGGGTCCCACACTTCCTACACCCCAGAGTCCCATCCAAGGTCCCCAGGGTCCTTTGTCTCCACCGCTGGCTCGTTCCGTTCCTTCCTCACCATCGCGGTTCTCCTACAACTCTCGCACCATGCCAGCAGGCGCCACGCTTCCCAGAGAACGCATGTCCAGCACGCCGTCTTCCAGCGCCATCCTGGAGCGGCGGGATGTCAAACCGGACGAGGACGTGGATCCGTACGGGTTCCCTGAGACACGTCTGAGCATGTCCGAGGCCCCGGACGGCACCGTCTTCCACCATCACTCTTTGTACAGGCAAAAATCTCGCAAGTACAGCGAGAACCTGAATAGCCCATTGAGCCCGAAATCGCAGAAAACTCCGCCCGCTTCGCCTCACAGGGCTAACGAGGTCAGGATGATCGACATCCATCCGGGACAGAACGCACACGTGATGGTGGAGAGGACGGGGTCCCTGCGGAGATCTTTCAGGAAGGAGAGCAACGGGACGCTGGAGGCGGCAGCGAGGGCCAGAGGGAGCATGACGTCCCCGGTGTACACAGATTTACACGGAGAAAGACCGTTCCAGGGGCTCGTACCTAGAGCAGATCCTCAAGGGTGAGCCTGGTTTCATATTTAGTTACATCATAAAGAGACAGTGTTGCTGTATAAGTAGGTTTTATTTGCATTTTGTGTCTTTAAAAGTTTTTAATTGATTCACTTGTACGTGCAGTTCAGCAGCAGAGAATCATTTAGAGGGACAGAAGATGTGCAAGCTTGCTTTTTTCCTTTGTGGTAAAAGTTTTCTCAAAGCTTCTAATGAAAGCGAATGTTTTTTCAAAACAAACCACAATACGACTCTGCTGTCTCATCAGAACTTTCGAGAACGAACTTCAGCTAAGAATTAGGTCCAGTTTAGTTAGAAAGGGGTTTGGTGTCACTCCATCACTGACAGATGGGGTGTGGCTTAAGGGTTTTGGGTGTGGCAGTTTGGATGTCGTTTGTTTTCATATATAATTTAGCTATACAAATGCTAGTATAATTTACATAATTATAACTTGTACATCCTAAGTATTTTTTTTTCAAATTTTATTTTTATTTGATTTTATTAAAAATGTGTTTGTAGAAATGCAATTTCTGTCAAATCCCAAATGTCAGTTGAGTGGCCTGTCACTAGGGGGCAGTATCAGCCACCAGATTAATTTGGTAGCTTGGCCACCACTAAATAACCCAATAATCTAAAATTACTTATAGCAAATTAAATAATAAAAGTATTTGGAGTTCATCAACAGACATGTTTTCTCACCTGACGGCAGAATCTTTTACACCAACAGTAATTTACATTTTAATTACAAATATTTGAAGTAGCTGAAGTGTATTTAAACATATTTTATGACCATCGTAGTCTTTCTATAAATTAGCTGTGAACAGTGTGTTCACACTTGTTATGAAGTGCATATGAAGTGATGAGCTGCGTAGCCAAAAAATCTTTTACCCCCATTAGCTAAATCTAGCTACATGTAATTTTAGATACAGAGAGTTTTTTCTTAATCATTTTCACCACATTTAAAGAAACTGTTGGTGTTTTATCAGTGTTGTGTCATTTTCACGCTCACAAGAGGATTGCTACGAGCTAACTAGCATGAGTGTTCCGCTTAGTCATCGTCAGCTAGCTCATAGGTTTAGATAGCTTGTATATGGTGAATCTGTAATCACACAGAGACACACACACACACACACTGAGCATGCTGGGAAACTGTGAAGTAAAATTCAGAGTGAAGAGGGTCATTAAGGTTGTGTTGGATTAATTGGGGTAAACGTGGTTTACTTTTCCTTCAGCAAGCGCATGAAGGAGATGGAGCAGCAGTTAGCCAGTCTGACGGGTCTGGTTCAGCACGCGCTGTTCAAAGGGACGAGCTCCAGCGGGGGGAAAGAGACGGCGAGGTACAGTACACTCCGACATCATGATGGAAAAACTAAACATACGCGCATATTAAAGTTCATATAAATTTGTAGAAATGGTTGTAGTGTGAAACTGACCAACAAAACTTCTCTGATTTCAGTGAGAAATTGACCTCAGAGTCTCAAGACACAAACAGCGGTGGTTAGTATTGATTCTCCTTATGTGTAACTCCGTATTAACCATCAATAATCCATTAATTAGTTAAAAATGATTAGAGGAGTGTATTTTTTCTCAATCATTTTAATTAACTTTAGCATAGTTAGATTTAAGTCACTGTTAACTGATATTACAGATACCAGTGTTAGCATGATGCTGAGACCATATACGGAAATATAGGCGTGCCCTGAGTGGGCGTGGCTTTAAAATCATATATAAAACGTGAGCATGGCGTTGACTCCATACTGTATATGGAAATATAGGCTTACCCTGAGTGGGCGTGGTGTTAGGATCACAGAACAGAATGTAACGTAAGCAAGGCATTGAGTACATATCAAAATATATGCGTGACCTGAGTGGGCGTGGCTTTAAGCTCACAGATAACAGTGTAAGCATGGCATTGAGTGTATATATAGAAATCCATATATGGAAGTATAGGCGTGCCCTGATTGTCTTTGAGTTGATGTATGCGTACTAGGCCACACCCACTGCTCAGCAGACAGACCCTGCTTCTCTGCACTCTTACTAATTAGACATGAGTTATGTGGATATAAACACTGGAGACAGACAGTTATGAGGCATTGTGTGTGTGTGTGTGTGTGTGTGTGTGTGTGTGTGTGTGTGTGTGTGTGTGTGTGTGTGTGTGTGTGTCGTGCAGGAGTCTCCCCGGTGGCTGTGTGTAAGAGTCCCATCCTTCAGTCCGAGCCTCCCGTGTCTCCTCCAGTCAGAGACCCGTCTCTCGGCGTCCTCCTCACCACCTTCCGCAGAAACGTCTCCAGTCTTCGCCAGCAGCTCCATCAGATCCGTCAGACGCA
This sequence comes from Clarias macrocephalus, assembly GCA_011419295.1. Classification (NCBI taxonomy): domain Eukaryota; kingdom Metazoa; phylum Chordata; class Actinopteri; order Siluriformes; family Clariidae; genus Clarias; species Clarias macrocephalus. The sequence continues at coordinate 38,941 of JAAGKR010003241.1, forward strand.
GGCAAGCGCGTCTCCATCACTACGCTTTAAACGCCTTGAGAACCTGCTTGTGTGTTTGACTTTCTCCTGGTGCGTCGTTTCCAGGTGCAGAACCAGGTGGAGATGAGGACGATGCTGAAGCAAGCGGAGAAGGAACTGACCGCGAGAATGTGCGAGAAGCTGCATGTGACGGACGACCTGCTGAAGAAACAGAGGATGGAGGTGGACGAGGAGAGGCGCAGATACGAGGTCATGGAGGAGAGCGTGCTGCTCCAGCTGGGGTGAGACACTGGCATTAACAACAGCAGGCAGATAACCTGCGACTGCTTTACCACAGTCAGAGGGTTGTGAGTTCACATCCCAGCTAGATGTTTAATAAGCAACACGGGTGTGATGATGCAGGTGGACTGCTAGCACCCTGAAGTTGGTTATTATCCAGGTTTATTTCGAGAGTGTTCGGAGCTCCACTAGTTGTGTTCCTACCACACACACACACACACACACACATACACACATACACACATACACACATACACACATACACTTTACACACGGGTTCACATTGCGCAACCATGTGTGTTTGATAATCAAATGAGTGGGATTTGTCACACTGCCTCGGAGCTTAGTTCCCCCCGAGGCCTCTCCAGCCCAAGCTGAAGGCGAGCAGGCATCATTTTCTCACACACGTTATTTTCTCACATCACGGCATGAGAAACTTGTGTGTGTGAAGGTTAAGTCAGACACGCGTGCAGGACTGAGAGCTTTTCTCTTCACTGATCCGTGACTTGGACACGACGTTGGTGTTTGCTGAAGCTTTCACACGTTTCAGAAGTTTTGATCCGCGCTGCTGATTGTCTGAAGATATTTTGCAGTTGTTCGTACCTGAAACAAACCTTACAGTCCTACACACCCAAACCTCCCTCTCTCTCTCTCTCTCTCTCACACACACACACACACACACACACAGTAAACACTTTCCAAGCGTGTCAAACAGGTTTCAGCTCTTTGCCTGTCTCTGCAATAAATCTTACCTACTGAAAAAAAAAAGTTCACTGTACAGAAATATGATTTACACACGGGCAGGTAACAGGTTCGACTGAATCAGAATTTCATTCAAATATCCTGATCAAGAGAAAGAAATCCTGATTTTCATTAGTTTAATATTCTAAAGTCCATGACTTGTTTTTATAATCATTCATATTTCAGTCTTACGTTGTGCAGAACGTTCTGCTCTGCTCTTCCAGAACTGCCACTGGAATTCTGTTACAGTGAAGATGTGAATGTACAGGTTTCTAAACATTTTATAACTTACTTTGTATGTTATGAGATGTTATTGAATCATCTTGATCGTTACAGAGATCTGGAGAAACACGTGGAGGAGATGAAGAGGAACTCCAGCTCGGCTCAGAGACCCGTGACGCTGCGGGATGTCGAGGACGGAGCGGTTGATCTGAGGAAGGTCGGCGAGACGCTCGCCACGCTGAAAGGTAAACGCCATCACGTGATAAAGCCGATGGAACTGATAACGTTTTGTCTCTTTATTGTTTTTAATGCTTTAAGACTTGATGAGATCAGCAGGTGAGTCACAGGGAGAAACGCAGCCGCTCTAACGCTTCTTTCTGCTTAAAACCATAAATATGGAAAGTTCACATTTCATACACTTAAACAGATTTATAAAGAAAATCACTAAGTTACATTAGAAGTGACATTACTGCTCTGAACCTCAGGCTTTAATTCTCACTCCTGTCTGATTTGATTTCACAACACGACCTGTTGAGCTGAGAGGATCAACAAGTTGGTTCAGTTTGCTTGAACGGTCATGCCGTGTGTGTGTGTGTGTGTGTGTGTGTGTGTGTGTGTGTGTGTGTGTGTGTGTGTGTGTGTGTGTGTGTGATCAGGAGACTTCCCAACTCTGCAGTCGAGGATGCACACGGTCTTGAGGATGGAGGTGGAGGCAGTTCGCTTCCTGAAGGAGGAACCTGAGAAGATGGACAACATGCTGAAGAGGGTCAAAGCCCTGACTGAGACTCTCAGCATCCTCAGAATGTAGGACACACACACACACACACACACACACACACACACACACACATATTTCTTGAAGAGTACATTTCATAATCACTTGGACATGTGTTAAAATGTTCACATCATCACGCCTAGTCATTTGTCTGTGTGTGTGTGTGTGTGTGTGTGTGTGTGTGTGTGTGTGTGTGTGTGTGTGTGTGTGTGTGTGTGTGACACACGATACCCGATACCCTGTGTGTTGAGCAGATGTGCTACAGAAGGCTCCCTCCGCTCTGACCCGATCTCCGTCAAGCCCGAGTCACCCGATTCCCCGAGACCCACCAGAGACTCGGCCACACCTCAACAGCATTTATCCTCAAACCCCACCCCCTTTATGATCACCTCTTCTAACCCCGCCCACTGCGAGCTCGTCTCCGTCTCGTCTCCCATCATGGCTCAGAGGTCCTGCAGCTCGGCGCTGATCCCGAGTCAGGGGAGAGACGCGCCTGCTGTGGTCTCTGTGACCCACGCGAGCCGTGAGGAGACCGCCGTCGTCCATCAGGTCCGGGACGAGACGCTGAGTGGAAAAGAGACATCAGTGAGGAACGCGGTGAGGAACATTGCTGATCTCTCCAAGCTCCAGTTTCGATTTGGATATCATTCGTACTTTTTACGATCCGAAGGTGTGTGTCTTTTGCAGGAGGTGGACAAGAGGCAGGCCAAGGACAAAGCAGACATGGAGCGCATTTTACATCAGACTCAAGCCAACCTGATGAAGAACATACCTGACCTGGAGCTGACCAATCAGGACAAGAGCAAAGTCTCGAACGCGACGTATGTCCGGCCCGACCGAGTGGACGCTCCTCAGTCTCCACCTCCAGGTCTGTCCATCAGCTGGGTTTAATCCGTCAGTCTCAGTGAAGGAGGCGTGGCCAAAGGAGGAGAAATAATTGTGTCTGGCTGAGTCTAGCAGCTAGTGATAACATAGAGGAGGCGTGGCTTAGTTTGGCTTAAATTTAATCTGTCGTGTTTTTCCTCAAAAATAAACTGAAGTTCAATTCAATTATGGTATTAAAATATTTGTATAGTGCTTTTAACAACAGTCCTTGTCTCAAAGCAGCTTTAAGTAATGAAAAAATGATGTAAATAAATTCGGATGTAAATCAGAATGATCAGATAAACTGAAAACTCCCCGAGATGGTGATAGGAAGAAACCCTCAGAGGAACCGGACTCACCAGGGAACCCGTCCTCACCTGGGTGATACCGGAGAGCAGGGATTGATCAGCACTCATACTGTGTGTTAGGAGGCTGGAAGTTCAGTAGAACAGGAGACGTGTTTAAGCTCATATGGAGTCCAGATCGTTATTGGAGGCTCAGGTAATACGTTTAATGAGTTTAATAAACTGCTGATAATTACTTTTTCACGCCGGGCCAGGCAGGTTTGGACAAATTTTTCCCTTTTATACATGAAATCGTCATTTTACAAAACTGTATTTTGTATTTATTCAGGTTATCTTTGTGTAATATAAAAACTTGAAATCATCAAACGAATTAAGTGCCATTAAAAAAATGGCAGAGGGCAAATACTTTTTTCACGGCAGTGTATCTAAATTCCTTTGTTTTAAATAATAGCAAAAATCTGTACAAGTTACACATTTTAAATCTTTAAATCTGAGTCGGTGGTGACGCGGATCAGGTGACGCGGTCAGTGTAACGTCGTGTCGCTGTGTGATTATAAACCCTGACGCCTTCCTGAATGAAGCTCCGCCACTGCGTGACCCAGAAACGTGTTTTCAACATACCTTTGTTTCCGTTTGTTCGTTTACAGCCGAACCAGTAGCAGATAAACCGGTCCAAACCAGTTCGGAGTGTGTTCCTAAACCTCCTCCTCTAGAGAAGCCTCACAGGGCCAGCGTGGAACGAGCGGCTGCCAATCAGGATGCAGCAAATAAATCTCCTCCCCCTGCTCCGCCCCGCAAACCCCAACTCTCGGCGACGGGACTGACGACCGGGCGCTCTGGGGAGGTCATCTACACCACCCGCAAGGACTCCGCCTCCTCTCAGGTGTGTGTAAGAGGGAGAGACGTCGTTTAACCGCATTCTCAGACGACACTGCGCTGAGGTCAGAGAGGTTTACACTGTCACTCAGGCACAACTGTGTCCTGGACATGTATCTTTATTTTTACAACGGCAGACAAATTTCCAAGAATACATCACACAAACCGCCACCCCCTCCATGGGCTACGTCTCAAACCACATGCTGTATATTATGATATGCAGTTTGAGACGCGAGCAGATGTAATGCAAGATTCTGCTCTCTGATTGACCAGAAGGTGTTGATTAGTTTACTGACAGCAGAGCAGCTGTTGTGTAGTGATTTCTCATCAACTTAGTTAAGTTAGTTATGCATGCATCATGGGTGCACAAACATTTGCAAATGTGAGATTGCGTGCTTACATCACAGTGTTCAGTGGGATATTCCTTGATGCTGATTCAGTACAGCAGTATTCTCAACATGAGCGTAAACACCAGCGTGGTGCGAGTCAAGTGTGTCTTCTCCTCAGGAGCGAGAGGAGGAGGAGGAGGAGGGGCAGGAGGAAGCTCCCCAGTCCAAACCGCAGCGAGTTCGCCCCGAGTTAAAACCCAAACCGCGTATACTTCCGCCGATCAATGCACGTGAGGAGGAGGAGGAACACGATGAAGACAAGATCGTAGCAGAACTTCAGGTGAGTACTGTAGCTGTATCTTCCGCACATGCACACACACACACACACACACACACACACACACCCAAGCCACACCCAGTCTAGTCAGATAAGACAGAGTATAGAGTCAGCCTGGGCAAGGTGAAAAACACACACACACACACACACACACACAGACACACACACACAGACGGGTGGAGGTGTTCTGAAACAAACCTCACCCACCCACCCTGACATCATCACACTGTCCTCCGGCGTCATCTTAAACTGGGATATATTGTGGTGTTTGGTGCCCTCTAGTGGAGAAATCACATTATCACAATTTTCCAGACAACAGTTGACCTTTTAAGATTTTGCCTACTCATATACTGTAGCTGCCTCCTGAAATGAAATACACACTGACAGATAGTGCGTAATGCTAACACACACTCCACTCCAGGTGTTTGAGAAGTGCCCGGTTAAAGACCTAGAGCCCAGATACGTTGTCGATCTGACCACCCACCCGCTCCCAGACAGAAACCTAGAACCAGCCTACACACTCTCCTCGTATGACCCAAAGGTAACGGACTGTCGAGACTAGCGCCCTCTAGCTGTTTGTCGCCGTAATGCGGGTGCACCGTATCAGCACTCCTTAACAGGCTTTTAACGAGCAGTACTAACACTTAGCCTCGATTTGGCTTTAACCATGCTTGCAGTGCTTCACGAGGCACACTGATATGCCTAACCCCTCTTACACTCTCACACACCTGCTGCTCGATGGAACAAGGAACGATTTAACTGCATGAGATGTTTGCTGAACTAAAGAAGCATCTATTCTGTGCCGTCTTTCTCCGTGTCCCAAGCAGAGGTGGGGTGGGGGATAACTGAGGACCCTTACCTTGTTACTATATTTCACCTGTCCGTTCTTTTCTTGAGTAATTTTATCAGGGGATACTCTTTTACTTTTATGCCACTCAAAAGGACAGCAAGTATCTATACTTTTTACTTCACTACAATTCTGCATGGTGTTGCGTTTCCGAACCACAGTGCAGTGGTGTGTAGCATTTGAGGCGGGATTTTCGCCACCTACTGACTGCTATGAGTAATTGCGTGACTTGCCTTTCCTTCCTGCCTGATGATGTAACGGGTGCTTGAAATCAGAAGGATTGCTGGGTGCAGACAGCGACAAAAACAGCATGTTCACATTCGGGAAATAGAGACAGAGAGAGAGGAAGAGAGAGAGAGAGAGATTTTTTTTGTTACTTTGGGAGCTAACACAAACCTTGTACTTTTGATTTTTAAGTAAATTTGAATTTCTGTTTTTTTGTTCAGGAAAAAATGTAAATGGAGGACTTTTACTTAAGTACTATTTGGCGTAGGGAATCTTTACTTTTACTCAAGTACAGGACTTGTGTACTTTGCCCAGCTCTTTCCCTCAAGTATCTCTGGCCTCATACTAAATTCTCACTGTGGTATTTATCGTAAGGTTTACTTTAGCAGGTTTCCATCAAAGGAAGGTTTTTTTCAGGCACTGAGAAAAGAAATCGTGTCATTTAAGAGATCCTTAAGCATTTCTTGGATGGTTTGTGGGTGAGATTTCCAGAATCCCTAAACATGAATGAATGTTCTCAGAGTTAAATCCCTTTATGATTCCACTCTGCCAAAAAATACTTTAAAAACATCAGTTGCATGCTGAATTTAAAGGTTTCTGCAGGTCTCTTGTGTAAAAGTCTATATAGCATCTATAGTTAAACGTGATCTTCTAAAACTTGATCTCCTAGGTCTTTTTGGAATGCTAACATACATTTCTTTCCCATTAGGGTCTTATCTGATGAACAACATAAAAACACGACAAAACATTTCACATTTAAACTCATTTAGGATTCATTCATGTCTCATCTCCTCTTCAGACTTCATTCATTTCTCAGGCTACTTGCATGATTTCTGCCAAGAATAACTGGTTAAAGCTCCTGAACATCGTTCTGTTATGTGCTTAAATCAATATGCTGAATGTGAGATTTCGCCAATATCTTTCTGTCTTTAAAAATGTTAGAACACAGAAGATGGAAAACACTCTCATCCTTCACCTGGAAATGGGGTAAAAAAATTGACTTAGTTTGCCATTATTTCTTTCAATGTGTATTTAAGTTGAGTTACATCTTATTCTTCATCTGTGTATCATCATCAGGTCATATATTACATCACTGGCACTGCAAAGGCATCCAGCGACAATCCGCTCGGAGGATCTGAAGCCCAAAACGAGCCCAGGGAAGGAGCCATTTCCTCGTCTAAGGTGGCGCACCCGAATTCTCCTGATTTTACCCAACAACCAAACGTACTAACGCCGTCTGACTTGACTTTAGATTCCCCTAAAGCAGTAGAAGAAAGCCAGAATGCGTCAAATGACACTAAGATGACTTATGTAAGTCTTCCTGAAACTCAAAAGGACGTCAGCAGTGACCGAGACAAAGCAAAGGTTCCAAAAGTGTCATCTGAGAAGCCAGAGAATCAAGTGTTGGCTTCTTCTGAAAATCTCATTCATGCTTCCGAGACTCCATCCAGCAACGGACCTGATGTTCAAGTGCCTAAATCACTGGTGCGACCAGAAACGTTGCTGCTCTCAGATGAAAGCAGTTACCAAGAAGCCAAGCAGCAGGTGGTAATGAGATTCTCCAGGGGTCGAACCGGGTACACCGAGGAAACCAGCTTGAGTCCTGATCTTCCTGAAGAAGAGGCTCCTCCTCCATCTGACAACATTGCATTCATGATCACCAAAACTAAAGTACAGGCTCTGTCCACTGGGGAATACCAGCAGCTAGTGAGCTCCAAGGAACAAGAAGTTGAAACTGTTAAAGTAGGCACCGATGAGTCCATGTCCACCCCAGACTATAGTGAGGATTACAGCAAGAAACCAGTCATCATCGTCTTTGACGAGCCCATGGACATCCGACAGGCCTACAAGCGTCTCTCTACCATCTTCGAGTGTGAAGAAGAGCTGGACAGGACGCTCTCAAAGGAGCGCATCATTGAGGATACTGAGGAATTAAATGAAGAGGAGGCGGTCAAGGAAAGGGTTGAAAATCAGTACAAGACCAGCAGTAAATTAGAGAGTACTGGTAGGGGTAATCATCTCCAAGTCCCTGGCCAACACCAGAACCTTATCGAGTGCTCCTCTACTGTGTCAGAGGATGTATCCCAAGTAGACCTCACTGGTGACGCAAAGCAAGAAGCTAAAAAGAAGTTTAAGTTCAAGTTCCCCAAGAAGCAGCTGGCAGCCATTGGGCAAGCCCTTCGGACTGGTACAAAAACAGGCAAAAAGACGTTGCAGGTGGTGGTTTATGAGGATGAGGAGGAACCAGATGGCACACTGAAGGAAGCAAGAGAAGCCAAGAGATTTGAGATTAAATCCAGTATAGACTCCACCAATCCTGACGTTTCTGCAAATGAACCGTCTGAATCCGAGACCATCAACCAGCAACCCTCTGCTGGAAGGACTAATGAGATCTGTCAAACTGCTTACAAAACCTTAGACAGCCTGGAGGAGACCATTAAACAACTAGAAACGACAATCACAAACATGAACCCTGGACTGTCACCCGACGCTGCTTGTAAGGACCTGAATGTCAAAAGAGTTGCAGAGAACCAAACGGCGCCGACTGAAAGCAGTCCTTCGAAGAAACCAGCTCCTCTCGGACCAAAACCTCAGAAGCCTCCTCAGCTGAAGAAGTCCAAAGTGCCAGTCCAAACTCCTCAGTCTCCATCGTCCGGCAGCACTAAACAGGTCTCTCGGTTCAGCTCCTCTCGCCTGCCTCTCGGTGCTTTGGGTTTGCCTCTCAGGTTCCTCCGTTCTAACCACTGACTTTAATCCAATGTGAATGTGTTTCGTAGGTGCCTGTGGGGTGGATTCACAGCGGGGAACCCTCTATGTTCAGTCCTGTGTGTGATTTGTAATGATTTCTCAAGTCTTGCTGGGTTGCTGTTCTTGTCTTTACTACTTCGCTTTTTGACATGGTGATGGTATTCCCTATCCGACTGATTTCTTTTGATCTTTTTTACGTGATCGATCACTTGATTGTGCATGATGTGAGGTTCAGCATGCTGGCTGTACTTTCCTGAGTCTCTGAAAATCCCACGAATTGCTGCTCTCACTCTTTGCATGCTCCATTAGCTCATCCCTGATTTGTTTCCCTTGCCTTTTTTGTTTCCAGAACGTCAGCGGTTCCTCGTCTACAACTCGGGTTGCCCCGCCCAGATCGCGGCAACAAGCAGGAAGCGTGGAAAAACCTCCAAAACCACCAAAGCTCCAGGACTCCCAGAGCCAATTCCGACAGGTAGTTTTACTGTAGACGCTACCTGTAAGCAGGACGGGTGTAGGTTCCTGACATCTCGTTAAGAGTCGCCTGTACTGTGAGGGGTGGTTAGGGCCTTGAGCTGCCCATCCAGAAGGTTGATAGTTCAACGGCTAGCATTAACGAGATGTTAGGTCTTTGAGCAAGATGCTTAACTTACAATGGCCCAGTTAGAGAGTAAGTTGCTTTGGATGAAAGCATCAGCCAAATAAAAAAAGTGTAAAAAAAATAAATAAATAAAATTGTGTGTGTGTGTGTGTACACGTGTTACACAATCTCACAGATTAACACACAAAGAGCTGGAAGGTGTTTGGAGAGAGGTGGGATTAGTCACTTAGCAAAATACGCTAGCTTTCTGCTCCTGTGAAGTGCCAACTTTGCTTTCGCTCTCATCTTGCCTTATCTACATATCTAAGCAGCAAGACTCAAATATATTTGGTTACTGTGTTACAGCTAGCTATTTATACACAGTATACACATCTACATCTTTGTTAATCCACATTCCAGCGTTTTTATTCACAGGCTGAAACAAGATCGCCTTCGCAGCTTGCAAAGAACATGCATGCTTCTAAATGCTCAGCCTTATTCTGTACGAACTCTGGAAATCATATGTGCATTTGAGCGTAACGGTGCCACTCAGCCGACAAGCCCTCCGTCAAGTCTTAGCCATGGCATCTTCTGTCATGCAATAGTCAAGCTTTAGCAGCTGATCTGGCTACAGTTTCTCATTCTCAACCTTCTGCTTGCTGTCTCTGGGTCGATTTGCACCCTGCACTTACGAAGCAAAGCAAGATTTATTCCTCAAGAAATCATTCTGGCAACACAGTGACTTGCTGCAGGATATATTTCATAACCATGAGATTTCTCATAAGAAATTTACTGTATATCTCATGCTATCCTGGGATTAAATGTGAACTATGGCAACCCTCAGTAAACTTAACCTAGGCCACACCCATTAGCAACCACTATTAAGGGTTTTGAACCTTGTAAGGTGTAAAAAAAATAAAAATAAAATGTCACTGTGAGTGTAGGGTGAATCTTGCAGAGCTTGAGCTTCAGCATCACCAGCATCAGAGCAAGCTTATGAACAAACACCATCAACATTTTTTTTGCAAAGTTTCAACCGTGGCTTACATTTTCTTTCGCAGATCTTTTACATGCTTTGACTTGTTCAGTTTGGGATTGTTTTTTTGTTGTTGTTGTTTGTTTTTTTCATCAGTGTTGTTGTTTTTTTGCGATTTCAGGCGCGCTAACGCTTGCTAACGGCATCGTGACTAGATCTAGTGCTGGTGCTTTGGCGTAGGTTTTCTGTTTAAGGCGTGGGATTAGATTAGATTAGATTAGCGTGAGGTTACCAGAGGTTTGTTTTTTCAGAGGTGTGAGAATTACATGGTGGGAATATAACTAAAGTGTACTTTTTTCTGAAAATAAAAAATTATACCGTCTTATTTTTCCTTATAGTACAAACTGAGAAAGACTAAAGAAGTGAACTATGTGTGAACTTTATCAGTGTTTCAATTTTGGGTTTTAGCGCACTGCCAGTTTTAGCTAACATTATTCTTTTACATCTTTGACTTACAACACCAAAGTTATGTTTATTGAGACGTACTTTCTGTTAGAATCGATCTTTAGAGAAAAAGAGAGTGTATGCGATGTTTAAACATAATACCACTAAAATATCCTGAGTAGTTTAGATTATATTTTTGTGCCACTAATAGCGTGATAAACTGCGTACACAAGTGATGTATTAATAATAAAAAGAAAACTGTTTTCCTGGCCAAAGTTCTCTGCTATGCATGCCTTCTAGGTATTTCAACATGAACAGTCTCATGTTTGCACAAAAATAATGCTGTAAATATGTTCTCGGTTTTTGTAAAACATGTACAAAGGCTGTGCGGAGGAAAACTCATATAAAAGGTGTCTATGCAATAAAGGACTGTCGCTTAGCACGGCTCTTTGTGTTCTTCATTTCACGCGTTTGCTGAAATAAATAAAGGACGAGATGAAATTCCTCATAGGAACATGCACAAGGCCACTGCTGCTTAGAAGGTAAGCAATCACAGAGAAAAAAAAAAACTCATTTGAAAACTTTTCCATAATGGATTTTGACCAAGCGAGAGACCTGAACTGGATTTATTAAAAATAATGATTGTTATATATTTTGGTATGTCAGTGTTGTTTTTTATACAGATGTGTGTGTCTTAGGCAAATACGACCTCAGACATCGTGCCATTATTTAACAAAAATTAAACCAAAAAACAAAAATAAGTGAGCAATCCTAAGACGCCTTACTGATTTAAGAGGGTAAGTTGCAATCAGGTGTTGCTAATCATCAGCGCTTGATTAACTGATCATCAGCAGGTGTGCAGACCTCTATAAAAGCAGAAGTTTTGGCGGTTTGCTGGTCTGGAGCGTTCAGGTGTGTGTTAACTCAATGACAAGAAGGAAAAATATAAGCAATTGTCTTAGAGAAGCAAGTGTTGCTGAACATCAAACTGGAAAGGGTTATAAAACAAACTTCTACAACTAGAGTTCAACGTTCTACAGGGAGGAAAAATTATTGGACGTCCGAGCACATTCACCCCCAGGTCAGACTGTGCAGTGCGCAAAGAAATACAAAACACCTGAGCATGTGAAATGTTAAAGTCCATGACAGCACAATTAGAAGAAGAATGAACTAGTACAGTTTCCTTGGATGGCTTGCCAGGAGAAACAACTTCTGTCGAACAAGAAGATAAAAGCATTGACTGAGGTTCGCAAAACTGCATCTGAACAAACCACAGGACTTCTGGAACAATGTCCAGCACAGATGAAACCAAAGTGGAGTTGTTTGGTGACAAATCTAACAGCACGATGGTAAAGGGGTGATGATTTGGGCTTGTTTTTGCAGCCAGAGGTCCTCAGTACTGGATACCAGAGTACTGTAGAGACCAATGTGAGGCCGTCGGTCTGACCGCTAAAGCCTGGATGAGATCCTGTCATGCAGATCAGACAGGACGTGGCTAAAAAAATAAAATTATCAAGTGGACTAGTCAAAGTCCAGACCACAACCCAACTGGAATTCTGTGGCGGGATCAAATTATTGCTGCTAAAGGTGGATCTGCACGCTTGTGAATCATGAAGTACCCACATGTTGGTCACTTTTTTTCTTTTTGGGTTAATTTTTTGTGAAATAAATAAGAGCTATGATCTGATTATTTTTCACACAAATTATGTTTTCACACAAACACACAGAATTAAAAAAGAGGGTCAATTTTTTTTTAACATGACTGTTTATATGTACAAGATCTACGATTCTCCGAACTGTAACATGGGAAGTTGTTCCACTTTTTACAGCATGTAAACAACAAATACATCTTTTTTTTTTTCCTGAAAGCAAACTTTAATATATTTTCTTCATATTAATCCAAAACATTCTACTGCTCTTTTTACTTCTGCGTTCCTGAATAGAATATTTGTAAGATAAATGATAAAATGTATTTGTGTTATGTTGACATAAAGAACAAAAAAAAAAACACTTCATCCAGAAACCTTGGAGCAGGCGGCTGAACTCAGCAGTTCATTTCTTAATCCAAATCTAATAAATTTACAACACTGTCACTATGGCCAAAACACATTTAACTACAGGCTATATGTAAACAAACATGTTTTATTACATTAGAACTCAAACGTCTGTTCTGGACAAATTGTAGATAATTTTTGCATAAAAAAATAATAAATCAATAATCCTTAGAAAAACAATAAAGCTTGTTGCATGACATCAGCACTATCAGAGCTATGACGTCATAGTGCACGGCCCTAAAGATGATCCCAACCTGGCAGTAGAGGGCAGCACTCACTCACTAATCTAACACACAGACAGACACAGATACTCACACAGAGCCAGAACTAGACAGTACAGAAGCTCCAGTCAGACGCAGGGGGAGATATACAGTGTATATATATATAATGAGATAAAAAATGTAAGTTGCTCTGGATAAGGGCCAAATACCGTAATGTCACTGGTCACACACTGACTACTGAACCTACAGTTTCCTGGCTGATGTTCCCCAAAAATCTCCTCCATGGATTTTAACTCCTCAGTACAGACGGTTACACTCCAAACCCACTGAACACGTCTCACACAGGATCCTTCACTTTACGTCCTACCGGTTTCATTCATGACTGCAAAACATCATGTACATTCACATAATCCTTCATGTAACCGAACATCCCCTGGACCTGCACGTCCGTCTGTCTGTCCGTCCGTCCCCCGTCTGCCCCTCCTGGACCTCACTTCATCCTCGGCACTATGAATCGTATTTAAACATGTTTTATTCATCTTTTATACATTTAATTGTTAGAACTACACATTATATATATATATAAAACAAATATCAATGCATAGTTACATAAACACATCATTTTAGGAAGAGTAAGATTTTTTAAATCTTTAAGTTCCTGATTGGTCCGTGTTAAGGTAACAGTTCCAATAGTTAAGGAGTCACTTACCCTGCGCACCTGTCGAAATAATACTTTACTAATCTACAGATTTCAAACTTATATACTTAATTTATAGACTTGTATAAGTGTTGATACAGTGGAGTTTTCTGTTAAGACATGTTTCTGGAACATGGAGTCTCCAGTGTCAGGAGGTAAGACCTCTGGTCAACATTCACACACTACGGCAATCTGGAATTAAACTACTCTGCATGTCTTTGGACTGTGGGAGGAAACCGGAGAACCCGGAGGAAACCCACCAAACACAGGGAGAACATACAGACTCCACACACACACAGCATGAAACCGTCACTATTTATATGTCTTTAGGTAGCGTTACAGTGATTCACCTCAACTCTACCGTCACAGTCCTTGTGACGCCGTTGCTGGTGGTAGCGTGTTGGAGCCAGGACAAACATACAACTTAACAAAGATCCTGAAAGTGGGCTTTACATGACGAGACGTATTGATGTTGGAGAGAGAGAGAGAGAGAGAGAGAGAGTTAAGTGTCGCTCTTTAACAAACGATCATTCCGATGTAAGACTGAGGAACATGCTGTTACTGGAAAACAATCAACTTTACAGTAACTTCACTTCATCACACCACCCTGTCAGTGTCTCAGTATCGTCTTAGGGCACTACCACACACACACACACACACACACACACACACACACACACACACTGTTTATCACTTACACACCCTCCTAGTGACAGGGTTCACGAGAATCTGCTCGTTAAAATCCTGGAAATCTCTCGGAGCGCCACTTTTCCGTGACTGTCAGAGCAGAAAGGCTCGCCGAGAGCTCGCTATTCAGCGCTGCACACATTTTAACTAACAATTTCGAGACAGTGTGTATTGAGATATCAGAGCGGAACTGCAGCGCCTGTCTTCTGATCAGCGTCTTAAACAAAAGTCTTTAAAAATGGGTTTTGGGGTAAAAAAAAAAAAAAACAGAACGAGTGGATGGTTGTGGAAGGAAGCTTGTGCCCCTCAGCGCTAACTTCATCTCAGCAGAGACAAAAGCAATTATCATCTGATTGATGTTGGACTCGTATACCTTTGTTAATGTATATGGACAGGCAGGTTCCTCAGAGACGCGTGATTGGCACGTCTATTAATTTGGAGACGTTTTTTTTCCCTTCTTTCTCCAGAGTCGAGTGTTTTTTTTTTTTTTGTCCTTTTGACAAGCTTGATTTAGTTTTACATAATTCATTAAATGGCTCGTGTGTATGTACTTCATTACGAGTGTGCTGAAGATCGTCTGCAGTCGAGGTGTGTAGCAGGTAATTAGCGCTATTTAAACGCTCGTCATTACAGACGATCATAAAGAACGATTCGCTTCCCGAGCGCTCAGGCTGAGAGACGGCCGCGTTTTTAATCTCTGATTATTAATTATCACCAAAAAACAATTATATATTACAGAGCATCGCGTGCGGCCTTTATTCCGTGAAATAAGACGGGGGGAAAAAAAACCCTGCACGCGGCTCTGTTCGCACGGTCGCTCGTACGTGCTCGAGCTCGTTTTTCCTAAAATTAGTAATTAGCTCACTCCTTAATGAACGTTAATTAGCTCATATGCAAATGTAAATCTGCGAATCCCAAAGCATTGTTCTTCCTAATTAGCATGTAATTTGTGTATTATAACACACTTACCACTAAGACAAGGCCGAACGCGGCGTCGCCGCCGAGAGGACGGTAATTAAAACACACATCCTTTTTAGCGTTTAAGGTTAATTACGGCGTCTCCTGATGTTTTATTGCAGCGGAGCATCAACAGACGCAAATCTTCCAGGACATCCACAAACCAACAAGGAACTTACCGAGTTTAATCAAAGATCTGCGCCATCATTTGCATTTTTAATTGCAATTAAGCGGTGTGTCAATTAAGCGAAGTGATTAGGTAAGACTCCGAGTCGGGCCGCGGACAGATGAGTTGTTTAATCCGTGTTACTTAACAACATACTTGTAAAGTTTGAGCTTCTTGTGGTTTTAGTAACAGCTCGTACTCAGGGGATGATTCGAATAAACGGATAAAAAAAATAAAGCTTTTATATCTTTAGGGGGGGAAAAGTGAAAGTTTATGGGGTTTTTTTGTGTACTCAGTAAAGCGACGAGCTGTTTTTTGTACATGAACTTCAAAAAGTTCAAAAAGATACAAGTTGCATTGAGTGAACGAGTGTTTACAGCTGCTATAACAAGTGAAAACAGAGACTAACCTGTTTAATGGACATTAAATGACATTCTTAAGTATATAAAAAGTTGTTGGCTAACCGTCGTCAATCTGCAGACGTATGAGAAGAATAAAATCACTCAAAATTAATCAACTATAATAATAAAATAAACCACGTCATCACAGGACACTGCTACTGAACGAACATACAGCACTAAAACAGAGTGAGAACCACACACACACACACACACACACACACACACACACACACTAACCTCCTCAAAAGGGGCGGAGCTTGAACCGGCTAACAGACAGACAGACCTCAGGTGGTCAGTGATGAAGGCGGAGTTTCTTCAACCGCGTGTCTGCGCTTCTGGCGCCGTCTGTTCATAAGCCGAGCAATAAACGTTTTTAAAACAGATCTCACAAAGTGTTCAGAAGACTATAAATATTATGCTTTTGATTCACTTCAAGGATCATCATTACTGTTTTAAACATTTAAAAGGAACTTACTATATATTAAAGATGTTTGTATTTCAAATATATTTAATTGCACATTTCATTTTCTTTCCTTCTTTCTATTTAGGAAAATGACATTTTTATAAATGCTTAAAATATCTGGGTTTTATTGGAGCTTCTTTCCTTGACCTTCTTGGTGCTTTGTTAGCAAAAAATGTAAACATCAGGATACCTGTTGAGGATCATGAGATCTTTAAATTCTGTTATAACTTTAAAGATGGTGTGAATTTAAAATCAGTTTTGCTAATTGACTTATTCTGACTGAATGTTTCAGACGCTTGTCTCAGGCGCGCAGTTTGAGATAAACGCTTCGTTCACACTGCAGGTCAGATTTACCGCTCATAACTGATTTTTCTCTTTAGCGCTCACGCTCCTGAACCAAGACACGTGAACGAGAAGACGTCACACTCGGCACACGCCATACACAAGCAAACAGAGTCTGTTGAAATCAGTGTTTATACTTTCAGTGTACAAGTTTCTGCGCGGTGTTTGTAAGTAAATAATCACCAGGTTGTGGATACACAGAGAGACATTTTTACTACGGAGTGTGTGAGTACAGATTCAGGTGTAACATCTCAAATGTTTGTACTCACTGATGTAAAAATACAGACCGAGATGCAAAGTCTCAGCTCTGTATCGAAAATATCAGAGTTTGTAGGATTAGTGAGGTTTACACTGCTATAGAAAAAATAAAGAAAAAACACCAATCTGGATCACATTTGAGCAAAAAAAAAAAAAAAACATTTTAACTAGTCAAGCACATCAATTCAGCATTTTTATTATTAGAAATATTATATTTTGTTTTTGTTTTGGTCATTTAACACAGTAACACTTTTTTTTTAAATGAAGCATTTTGATTACACAATGAAATAGTTTTGATTGGAAAATAATCAACACCTGCTCGTTCAGTGTAGTTAATAATAATAATAATCTATTTTGAAATATACTATAATGACATCATGATTGACTTGGACAGACTGATTTATCTTTTAATTTAGTGTGATATTGCTGTAAAAACAAATGACGCACACGCAGCTTTTTCCTTTATTCTTTAGCGGCCCTGATCCGAACACCAGCGCTCGGCGCTTCCCGTCCCAGTAGCTTTTGTACTACATGACCTTGGCTGTGTGCATTTTAATTTCTCTGTCTGTCGAAGGGCACTAGCAGGGGTTCTCTCCCCCCTACAGCCCAGCGCAGGGGCACGGGGATCGCTCCGGGCAAAACG
The DNA here is from genome assembly GCA_011419295.1 of Clarias macrocephalus. Taxonomy (NCBI): domain Eukaryota; kingdom Metazoa; phylum Chordata; class Actinopteri; order Siluriformes; family Clariidae; genus Clarias; species Clarias macrocephalus. The sequence continues at coordinate 56,354 of JAAGKR010003241.1, forward strand.
GCTCACAGCGCACAATTCCCCTCCACCGGTAAGTACCCGTAACACTTCATTAACAATTAATTGAATTCCGTCTATCAGGAATAACGGTTTAAAGAGATGGTCCACACACACACACACACACACACACACACACACACACACACACACACACACACAGTTTGTAATGTCAGACTGCCTCTGAAATCAGATCCACATTATAAACAATTACAATTAAACAGTAATATTCACAAATAGTGCTTCAGAAAAATAAATATCTTGTTTATTTCTCTTTTTAACTTCCTTAGTTTGGGTCGGTCGTTCTCAGAAAAAGCAATGCATCAAGTCTGTTCATCAAAAACGTGTTACATGAAATAAAAATTGCGAAAAGGTAAAAAATATTTAAATTAAACAAGAAAAAGAAAACATGTAATTATTGGAAAATTATATGGCTGCTAACTGGATGCCTTTTTTTGTTTGTTTAAATACTGCTAAACAAAATACAAATGTATTATTATTTTTTTTTTTTAAATACATACTATAATACATTTGTCAAAAGACGTTTGTCTCAGCCTATTCCACACATCTATTACATCAGATTAAATGAATTCAGTTCGAGTCACAATAAAGAGGATTTTTATTCCATAAATCGAGACAAAAACAAACCTGGAAAAAATGTGCCATAATTTAAAACAATCATTAAAAATAACATTGATTTATTTATTCATTTGTTTTTTGTTTTTCTTTCCCACCGATCATTTCTACAAAACATTTTTTTAACCAAGTACAAAAAGAAACAGAAAAAAATGGAACAAACTGCATCTTGTCTTTCTTTTATACATATATAAGAATACTTCAGCGTGGACCAGAACAGAGAGTTTAGTGTTTCTCTTCCTGAGGACGTTCTCCTCCGATCATGTGAATTTATACGTGAGAACGTTAAGGACAAAACCGAGACCAGGAAATCATTTAAATCAAATCAATAGTGTTTTTTTATATGGGGAGAGAGAGAGAGAGAGAGAGAAGGTTCATGTTAAACAGAGAGATGAGGCTCGGTGGGTTTTATCACCCGGGATAAAGGATATGATTGATAATCCAGCGTCTGCGTCAATACTCCTGTGAGGATGAACTCGGCATTGTGTACATCTAATAACATGTAAAGGGGAAGAGAGAGAGAGAGAGGCAGAGAGAGAGAGAGAGAGAGAGAGAGGCAGAGAGGCAGAGAGAGAGAGGCAGAGAGACAGAGACAGAGAGAGAGGCAGAGAGAGAGAGAGAGAGGCAGAGAGAGAGAGAGAGAGGCAGAGAGAGAGAGAGAGAGGCAGAGAGAGAGAGAGAGAGACAGAGACAGAACAGCATCAGTATAATGAGTTTCAGTCTGAGGTGTAAAGATACAGGAAATGGAAAAAATAGGACAATTTAATTCTAAATCAAGTCTGCTGCTTTTTGTTCACATCCTACTGAACACACACACACACATCACACTCTCAGACTATTATATATTCTTCAAATATAATTATTCTTAGTTTATTTTATTTATAATGTTATATAGAGTCTCTTTCTCAGGTTCATGAATATTTGTTGTAGGAAAACAGTTAGAAGGAAACTGAATCACTGCAGCAGGTTATAAGTAGTTCTAAGGTGGACGGGAGCGCTCGTAAAACCCTCTCGTACAGGGGGTGGAGCTAATCCTGAAAGTCTGAAAATGCACTAAGCTGTTTAGTAGCTTAGTGCATTTTAGTGCATTTTCAGTGAGCTTTAACAGATGATAAATCCCACCCTGAGCACTAGTCCACTACAGAGTGTGCGGTGATGTCATTATTAAAAAAGTGTGTCCTGTCACGGACATCCAAAACACGAGCACGCAGGTCGCTGTAACGGGTCTCGATGGTTTGAAGTGAATTGTGACGTGTAACTCAGGTACATCACCACAAAAATCCATTTAAAGAAAAAGTTTGTAAACATCAGTTTATGTGGCATTGTTCATGATGGATAAATAATATCATCATGTACACTGAACTGACAACTCATTAGCTATTAATCGGTACAAAGCTGATTACAAAATGTGACGTGACCGAGTCCAAACGACAGTCTGACACTCACACGAACCGTTACGGAACGCGGGAAAGGGGCCGTGAAGTTCCTCTGGAATGAATGAAGCGATCTAACCCATCAATCCATTCGCATTACTAAATCTTATCATATTTAAAAATAAGATGTGAAGTCATATTAATTATTATTTCTCCCAGGGTTCTACTGCATTCAGATGTGTTTTAAGATAACTATCTAAATAAACAGCTGAGATTTAAATCACTTCATGTCATGTCTTTTTTTGTTACTATAGAAACTGCATCATAATAGAACATGCACATAAATATAATCTCATCGGAAATTAAGCAACATCAAATAGCACCTGGAAAAAAAAAGCACCCGTTTTACAGCAGATAAACTACAGGACATTGTTTTGTTTTTGTTTTTTTACTCCCCCCGGCCTTACCGATGTTCTTCAGAAAATATTCACGGCAGAGATGCAGATCTTTGTCGCACGAGATGAGGATGATTTCCGGTAGGTTCTGAGGAGGAGAGATGAAGAAACGTGAACAAAGGCAGCAACACGTCCTACATCGAACTTCAGATCTTCTGCCTTCTAAAAATGTTACATCATTATTAAAACTGTTTTAGAAACGGTGTTAAAAAGGGAGGAAGCACCTTGTTCTGCTTGTGCTCCATGATCTTACGGAAGGAAGGCTGCCTGGACAGCAGTTTTCCCCCGGCGCTCTCCACGATGGCTCTCATGATGCTGAGGCTTGGACAGATTCCCGGCGTTATGTAGAAGAATTTACCCTGAGGAGACAGAATGGACATCTTTAATATACGTACATCTCAGTCACTGCAAGTCCTCTGTGACATCCAATTACAGCACACGTCAGTGCTGGAGGACGGCGCAGGCCGAGAGAGAGAGAGAGAGAGAGAGTGAGAGAGTCATAGGAGGGAAGAGGAAAAGAGGACAGACGAAAAAGGAGGGTGCGGTTGAAAGAGTGAGTACAGAAAAGGAAGACAAAAAACAGGAATAAAATTTTAAGGGGCGAAGAGGAAAAGAAAGAGAAAGACGGAGGAGAAAAGATGAAGTGAGGAGATGAAGGAGGGCGAAAGGAGTCGGGAGAAGAAAAGGAAAAGGGGAAGATGCAAGAAAAAAAGAAAAAAAACAGGGAAAGGTGTATAGGAAGGGGGGGGGGGGCAGTGAATGGACAGTTGTGGTGTTACATAATTATTGAATGGGGTGTTGGGCCAGGGTGCGTGAAGGTGGAGGTGATGGTGGTCGTCACCTTGAAGAGTGGAGCAGCATGAGCTTTCTTTAGTGACTCTTCCAGACTAAAACAGAAAAGCACCTCAGCCTCGGCGTCCCGCAGCATGTAGCTCTGTTCATCTACACACACACACAAACAAATTACAGCTCTCTTGATTAAAAATGTTATTTTATAAACTCAAACATCTCTCAGGAACTGAGCAGAAACTAATTCTGAGAAATGATGCGCTTAAGCACATTAAGTACCATTTAATCGCTCTGATAATGAATCGGACGTAAACACCAGTCCACATCATTATAACAGAATATTTAAGATAAATATCAGTGAACCTCATTTGCCTTTTCTCCTCTTACGGACAGCAGCAGTTCAGTATAAACCATTTCCTCTATAAGAATATAGCTCTAAAGGCTTCTCCACTCACCCACAAATTTCTGACATTTCCAGCTCTCCTGCAGCCACTCCGGAGTGACGATGTGCTTAACGACAGAGATGCTCGTCAGGAACTTGACTGTGCGCGTCACTTTGCTGGCCACCAGATGAGTGCACTTCTGCGCGCTCTCCGCCACTTCACCGCCAAGCTCGTACAATCTCTGAAGCAGACAGAGGAGACGCGAGTGAGAGAGGCCGGGTGCCACCGCCAGGGCTCGAGTGTCATCTCGGATCAGATATTGATTTCTCTCTGCTCTCAAACTGCAGTTAAGACTTTATTCTGCTCTGAACATGTTCTGGAGAACTAATCAGTTTAAGCGCACTACAGTCTGTACGAAGACAGTCAACTCACCTTTATATACTGCTGAGTCTGCACGGGTTCGAAACCAGTGAAGAGAACATACGGGGTCGACTCTGGAGGAAGCTTTTTAGATGGAGTAGGCAGCTCCTCTATTCTACGGAGAGAAATGACGGATGCATTAATTACTTACCGAAGCAATATTCTAGCCTAAATCTGAGAATTGTTTAAATGCACGGAATAAAATTAATCTAAAAATGAAATTGGAGATGGCGATTGAGGCATATCATCAATTCTTATCATCAATTATCCTATTATCATCATTGCTGTTAAATTGCTCAATGGGGATAAATAGTGTTTTTGAATTTTAATCAATGTTACAACGTGACCCGTGAAGACTGAACCAGGATACGAGCTTCACAACGCACTGCTAGTGCTTTATACATACGTACGCGCGCTCGTCACTAGGGTTAAGTTGCATGTTGTGAGCCCGAGTGCGTCATATGAACACAGTTGTAGGTGTGTGTGGGTATGTGGTTGTGAAATTTACACTATGCCAGCTAGGCAACAAAAATAAGAGTAAAACCATTTCTTTTTATTCCGCAGCTAAATACAAGAATCTTTCTAGATTTTTCAGGTGAGAAAAACAGAACTAATCAAATACGACGATATTTCCAATATTACATAAACCAAAACCATGACATAAACCAGAACTGTTGTGCTGCCAACACAACAGGTAAGAATTGCATAGTTAGATATACACCAGTACGCAGAAAAATCCAATACTAATAAAAATTTACTATAGTACTGGTTGCCCCTGGCATATGAACGAGTTCTGTTCTGGGAGCACGTTCGTAAGTTGGATTTGTTCTCAAGTCTGACAAAGTGAGTCTTGTACGTCTTTGACACGCATATACAACATAAATCATAGCAATCCACTTGACTAAATCTGTCCCATTTCCAAACGCTGTCATCATGTGGCCAAAAACAAACCGCGCCTAAGAAAATGTGTTTTGTCTGTGTCTTTAAATCACAAGGGGATTCCAGGCTCCATTTAGTCTCAGATCGGTTTTCCACTGTATAGGAATGTAAAATCCTCGGTTTTGTTGAGGATTTTCCAAAATTAGGATTATTCACCATCAGGACAGCTTTAAAGGACAGACATTTTCTATCATTGTGCTCATTGTGACATTTTATACATTCACTTACAAACTAAAAATAGTGTGTGCAATTGTGAATATTGGTATCTGATGTACAAAAAAAAAAAAAAAAACTGTCACTGCAGTGCAATACACACAAGCTAATTCCACGATTTGTTTCCGCGGTCCGTTCATATCTACGGAAATTCGTAACTCGGATGTTTGTAAGTTCGGGCACTACCTGTAAGCCTATTTATTTTTACGTTGCCGAATACACAATTTGTTCTTAATATAATCAGCGTGTCTCTATAATAAACTGCATATTATATTCTATAATCTAGATGATGACCAGTAAGGCCATAAGGTCATAAGATATCGTCAGTTTTTTCTTCACTTTTTAAATGTAAATAACACATTCTTCTTGTCATGTAATAATCTGCTGTGTGGTGTAATAAAAATGCCTTCCTGTCCTGAGGCGTGACTGGAAAGTGTCCTCTGTCTTTGTCCCTGTAGAACGTAACATATAAAAATGAACTCACTTGGGCTTCTTGGCGGGTGGCTGTGACGATCCCTCAGCCTGTTTCTGCTTCTGCTGCAGACGGAGGCTCTGTGGAGAGACAAGACGCTCAGACACACACCAGTGCTGCACTGTGTACCGATACTAAAAAAATAAAAGTACCGCCGAATAAAACACTACACCGGCATGTTTAAATAATCGACACTTTTACTCTGGAAATCTCTATTTGATCTGGATAATAAGAACTTTAAGCAGAACACCGACAGCAGTGGCTGAACGTGTGAGATAAAGTATAGAGAGGAAAAAGCCCGAGTGAGTTTGTAATACGAGCCACAGGAGTAATGAAATGAGACGGAGTAGAGACGCTAAGGAGAGCCGAGCTCTTTTGTTTTATTCTACATGAAATATGGAGATTTTTGGGTTATAAAGTGTGTGAATGTGAGGTGTGTGATTAACCGCAGCACCACTGCTGTGCACACGCTGCTCTAGTGTAATAGAGTCGGGTTGTCTCGGGGACGTTCACAACAGATCTGAGATTTTATCTTCCACTTCTTGAGGGAAATTTTAAAAAAATAAAAATAAAGGAGCAGACAGAGGAACCGAGAAGTAATTTTTACATTTTCTCCCCTTTAAAACCTGCTGAATCTAATCAATCAGAAAGACAGATCACCGGTGTGTTATATTAATGAAGTCTGTAAGGGAGCGTCTGTAAACTGCAGGACACGGGAGATCTAAAGCACTGCAGCATTAGGATACAGTACGGATATACGTATAATACACAGGTTTATTCGGTGATTACACACACACACACACACACCTTCTGTTTAAATAAACAATTCTTATAGAATTTCATACTATTTTTCTGCTGTAAAAAGAAATGAAACTCTACAAATATTATAATTTGCACTGCACACACACACACACACACACACACACACACACACACACACACACACACACACACACTATTCTTCAGGTTTTTTAGGTGCAGTAACTCAAAGGTAATTTAAGCCGTCTGCTATTCAAAATTTCAAATTACTAGAATTTTTTTAATCCATTTTTTTTTCCAATTACAGAAGTCTAGTGCCTCTGTCTCAAAGAAGTTATTGAACAATATTAGTACTGGAAATAAAAATGTCTGTATTGTAACAACTCTACTATCACTACACTCCAGTGCTGAAAACCTCCATCATTATTATTAGAATTAGAGAGAGAGAGAGAGAGAGAGAGAGAGAAATCTGTGCCTTGCATAAGCCCTGTCCTGTTCTTTAAACAATAATGGTGCAGCATCTAAATTAGTTCTTATAAAAAAAAGACTTTATCAAACGGGTATGCAGCTCATGGGCACATTTGTAATAAATGAAGATTAATATTAATATAAATACTATTAAGATAAATATTAAATATTAACTGTTCGTGACTGCTGAGAGTGATTTTTAAAAGCAGATCCACCCACACTGCTCTACAGATACACTAACATATCTGTGTCTGAGAAACAAGTACATTTTGTAATTTGAGCGCTAATCTCAGAAAACTGTACTTTAGCACACCTTGTAAGAACTTTGATGAAATTCCATCCAACCGACCCATTTGTGTGATAAATACAGGCCTGGGTATCTAAGAACACTTAACGTGGATCATGTTGAAATGGTGTTCTGTATTTATTTCTTTTCACTGGAGAAATGCTTGAAAGCATGATGGAGACAACAGCTAGCAACTTTAATTACTTTTAGCTCAATGCCGTGTGACGAGTAATAAAAATATACACCTAATATAAAAACCCAAATAACTAAAGCCAATAAGTATTCTAATAAATAGCAGAGTTTGTCCTTCACTGAGCTTAATACAAGACTCGGGTATCCAATTAAAAAAAAAAAAAAAAAAAAAAAGAGCTTTGAAAGAGAGAGTCCTCTTACCACCAACGCGTCCGGCGAGACTTTAACAGGATTTCTCCAAGCAGCTGAAAAGTAAAATATAAAAAGACACTGAGACAAATAAAGGAATGAAAAGACAGGATATAAAATATCTAAATGTCATACTGTTAATCGAGTTCTCAGGTAACAACAATATGATCAAATACAAGACATTAAAACAGACATCAGATGAGAAAATATTAAATGTTTAGAATGTTCTGCAATAACAGTGACAGAAAAGGAGGCACAAAAATATAAAATGAATCCCTTAATGTCCAGGACAACAGGTCAAAAAGGACCCAAGGTTGCCAGATTGTACCAACTGAGGTATTTTTTATTATTAATTTTTTTGTAAGACTCTTACCCAGCAGGTTCTGGACGAGATGCGTGTTAGGAGCGAGAGGTTCGGATAAATTGAACTGAGTGTATCGGCTGTGCTGGATCTGCCGTAACGCCTCGAAGTGCCCCAGCAGGATGTCGCACAGCCACTGAGCGTTTACACACGGGATTCTCCACTCCTTCGCCTTCTCGTACTTTAGCCCACTTGGCCTGGAAATCACACACGCACAAGAAACACACACATCAACATCACAGACGTGAACGCTCACATCACCGGCGGTGCTTTATATACCCTTATTAAAATAAACCAGTTTTATGTAAAGATATGAATAAAGTACAGCAACTTTTAAATAGATTTTTTTGTGACTGGAACGTGGTCGATCCTACTGACAGAACTGTGGTTCATTTACACAACAAATTTATTCAGGAAGCCGCATTAAGATGAAGAATGTGTTTATATTATTACAGGACATTATGTTTAGTTAGGATCCACAGCATTATTCTGCTTTAGAGCTGATGTGCGGAAATTTTTACTGCTTTTTATTTCCGTAGCAAGTTAACCAAAATATATTAATTTATACATATAACAAAACTGTAGAGTTGCCGTGTCTGTACAATGCAGATATTTGCAGAATAATAATGTGTTGTGACGTAAGATGAGTAATGGAACACATCAAGATGGTTTTTGACAGTTTGTTTGTGCACGCATCTAAAATACTGACATGCATAAAAAAAAGAAATCTAATTATAAAATATTCATTTTAAATGTATTTATTGCAACAACAACAAAAAAAATCGATCTATCTAACTCTATCTATCTATCTATCTATCCCAAATATAAACACGTACATATGGAGATATAAAGAGACAGAGAAACATTCCACAGTTATTGCTATACAGTCCATATAAGGAAACGATGTGAACACAACAAAGGTGATTAAACCTGAAGAGGAGCCGTGAACGTCGACACTACTCAACACGCTCCTCTTGACTCCTTGACAAAAGCATCACATTCACATCTTGTGTTCAGGATTTCTAAATAAATTTCTAAATTAATTTGTCACTGACGTGTCCTTGGGGAACAGGCTTTAGAGATGAAGTCTGATCCGTGTTTTTTCAGATCAGTGAGTTGTACCGACACTGTCTCCGTGTAACACGCAGTCTAAAGGTTATTTTTACTGTTCAACATTCTGACCATGAAAAAAAAAAAAAAAAGACAAAAAAAAGAGCAAAGTTTTTCCAAGAACAAAAAGACACCATGTTTCCAACACGTTTCGTTCCTCTTCCATCACATCAACATAACAATAATTCCTGCTCTATATTTATTAAAGAGAATATACTATTTATCAATTCATACTTACAGTAATAAATAAAAATAATAATAATAAAATAATAAAATAATAATTTGTGGTTGCACATACTAAAACAAACCAATTAGAATTCCCCCTGTTGTGATCTCATACGAGAAGATCCCGCCCCCTTCAAGACTTCTTGTTCAGCTCTGATGTTCTCCAGAGGGGTTTGATAACATGCTAAATGATGATGCTCAGTTACCCTATATGCATTAATTATATTTATAAAACCAAACTGTATTTATTATTACAGATGTTAAAAAAAGACTTTCATGTTCTAGGTCAATTGTACATACAGAAGCAGCAATAACCCATGAGGCATTTTTTTCGCTGTTAAGCAACTTTCATTAGACAGCATGCAACACCCATCTGTCAAAACTGTTTAATGTGATCTGATGCACTGCGGCAATAAGTACGCTGACAAGCTCTGTGTTTCTGTAAAACATCCTCCGTCTTTGTGACTAGGGCTGCTCCGATCAGGATTTTTGGAACCGATCTCCGATCACTAGAAGCTGTATCAGCCAATACCGATACCGAGGACCGATTACAGGGTCTACTTGAAGCCTTATCATGTAGCATTATTTATTAAACTATATCCAACAGAAATGTAACTTCAGTATTGAAATTACAAGAAGAGGAATATCATGAATTGACTGCTGTATTTATTGGCAAGTGCAACATGTGCAACACGTCAACTTAAAACATAGCAGCCTGTGCATGGTTAGTAATTGGGAACAGCTTAGAGTTCGACAAATACGACTTTCCTGTAGATTGTATAAAATTTAATTAAATAACAGACAAGTGGGACGTGAGTCGCCGGAAGTAAATTTTATATTTTTTGCGCGGAAAAATGGAAACGTAATCACAGCGCCAAAACTCGCGGTGAATCATGATAAACCGAACTTACGGGGATAGATGAATTACCGACAGCTGAGTGAGTGGCGGCGGCGCAAGTTGCTGAGCTCTCCCGCTCTCTTAGCGCTAGACAACTTTGAAAACTGCTCGTGTTCCTTTACGTGACTAACCTTCAAATGTCTGATGAGGTTCGTGGTGTTAAAATGCTTTGGGTGCTTCACGCCTCGTGGAATTGGCTTGTTACACAGGTTGCAGATTGCTAAAGGTTTGTCTTTTTTACACAACACGTAGACTTGCAGACCGGTGAAGCCATTTTAGCAGAGTTTTGCATCATCTGATCGGCTTTTCTATATCAGCCATTACAGAGACTGCAGATCAAACTTCCCAAAGCAATTATCGACCGATTATGATCGGCGACCGATCAATCGGAGCAGCCCTATTTGTGACGGATGTAAAAAGTGGAGTTTCAAATTGAGAACTCTGATCTTGCATTCCAGTATAGTCAATAAACAGAGCTTCACAAAAGGGAGAGAGAGAGAGAGAGATAGATTTAAATTACAAGAGGAAAATTGATTAGTGTTGGTTTTCAATAACACTCGAACAGAACATAAGGATGTTCATTACGTTGTTAAACTGCACTATTGTCTATGTATAATTGGGGTTGTGTATCGTTTGGGCTCTTTATGATACTGGTGCAAAATCAGTACCAGGGAATAATGGTGCGTGAAAAACCCTAGGCGATTTCATTAAAGCATGTTTAACTTAGCGAGCTAACACGCCTTGCAAGTGTAAAGTGTACCGAGTTCACGCGGATGCTCTCACTTCCCGAGTCGTGCTTTTAAGTCGGAATGTGAAAACAAGATGGACTCAGATAAATTTGTATTATTATTATTGTAGCTCAGGAATTATTTTTCACATACACGATTATCAAAAGGTATCTGATGGTGACTCCTAGTAACATTTCAAAATATTATCCATCCCAAAATCCAACCTTTCTAATGTTAATTTGTAAAGAGATCCCATGTGGCCCCTACAGCTGCAGGAACCCCTGATTGAGGCCAAATGAACACGTGAATAAGTGAAGGATTAAACCCTTACTCTTTGCAGATGAGAACGGTGTTGCTGCGGCACAGGTATCCCGTGTAACGAGCTCCAGCTAAGTAGGCCATGAGCTTCAGGTCCTCTCGATCGCTGTCCACAAACCCAGTGACTGAAATAATCTAAGAGGCACATAATCAAAACATTCATTAATCACGGTAGAATATTAGAAATTATAGATGAAGAAAGTAATAGAGTGTGTGTTCGTACGTGCTGCGAGCATGGTTTGGCTCCTGGAGGGAAACTGAAGGGCAGATGGAGCGTGCGGTGAGGAGGAACCATCCTCTTCTTCTTCAGCACCGTGTTGAGCCAGTGAGCCGTAACGCAGCGCTTGCCCTCCCTCAAGGCCTGCCGCAGCGAGACACAAAACCAACGTTACTTTGTGGAGATAAAGCTCCAACTTACAGCACGTCAGATAGTAACGCATGTGTTATAAGACCTCGTTAGGAGACGCGTGTGCTTACCTGCAGGTACATGCTGCTCACTTGACTTTCACACAGTAAATGAGTGCAGCGATTCAGAGCAGTGTCCACGGAGCCTCCGTACGCCTGAATGACCTGCGGTTAAAACAAAAAAAAACATAATATAACAACCAGATGATTTTAATCACACAGTAACGTGTTTAAGGTATTTTTTTTGGGGGGGGGGGGGATTTTCCCCCGATTTTCTCCCTAATTTAATCGTGTCCAATTCCTCCCTGTCACTAGGGGGCTCCACATTAAGGCTACTACTAGCACTCAGCCGGGAGGGCCGAAGACTATCACGTGTTTCCTCCGAACCACGTGACGCCAGCCGACCGCCTCTTTTCGAACTGCTCGGTCACGCACCGTTGGGGGCGGAGTCACACACTATCACGCGCTATCCGCTCCTTCCGCTCGCGTGAGCTCACAGACACCCCTGATTGGCTGTAGAGCCGTGATTAATGTGGGAGCCCTAAGTACCTCTCATCCCTCCCCTCTGAGAGAGCTCGGCCAATCAGCTCTCTCTAGACCTCCGGCTGCGAGAGGTTACAGCATCACCCGGGAATCGAACTCGCGATCTCCTGATGATAGGCCGAGCACTTTACCCGCTTCCATCTGGCCAGGAGTTGCTTGTCAGGCATCTGCTCCGGATAATCAGCGATGGCGAAGACGCAGCCCACCAGAAAGCAGTCATCAGGAACTGAGAGGAGAGACGTGATAATACAGAATCACTAAACCAGTCAGGGGTCAAACTGAAGAACTTCAATACGCCATAAAACTTATTACATAAACGACCGAAGATTTATTATGGTCTTCAGTTTTTACATTTACACATTGCGTTCCCAATTATAAGATACAACAAATAAATTAATTTTTAAAAATTATATAACCATTTGATCTATAAATTAATCTAAAAAACTAGTTTGTCACTAATAAATTACATTTTAAATATTTAAGAGATAAACTGCAAAAAATAAAACTTTCCAAGAAGTTCATTTTACGTTACTAAAATTATTTATTTATTTTAATAAAAAATTATCTATAAATTTATAAATCAATAAAATTACTAAGAAATTATAAAAACTTGAAAACATGTCAATTATAAAATGTTTATATTACAGTATACTATTAAAATATTTAGAGATACCATTATATATAGTATTTAGTATAGTATCGTATTATAGTATGGTATTAAGTAGAGTATTATTATTTAATCCCCCCTCCGCCCCCCGTACTCACTCTCCTGCCCGGGTTCATGGCCCAGTAGTTGATGCGGCTGCACGAGCTGCATGGGCGTCTGCACCTGATGCTGCATGGCCTGCGTGTTCTGCATTTGTTGCTGCTGCTGCTGCTGCAGGTGTTGCTGCTGCTGCAGGAAATGCTGCTGCTGCTGCTGCTGCTGCAAATGTTGCTGCAAATGTTGCTGGTGTATCTGCTGCTGATTTTGCTGTTGTTGTTGTTGCTGCTGCTGTTGTTGCTGTTGTTGTTGCTGCTGCTGCTGCAGTTGCAGCTGAAGCCTGTGCTGCTGCATTTGCTGTAATTGCTGCTGTAATGCATGTTGCTGCTGCATTTGCTGTTGATGCAAGGGTGGTCGGAGGAGCTGCTGCTGTTGCTGCTGCGGTGGTCGCAATTGCTGCTGCAGAAAGCCATGCTGCTGTTGCTGATGCTGCTGCGGGTACATCTGCTGGTGCATCTGTTGTGGAAGGAACTGATGCTGCTGTTGTGGCATCTGATGAAACCCTGGCGGCTGCTGTGGCGGCTGCTGCTGCTGCGGTTGCTGCTGCTGCTGCGGATGATGCATTTGCATTCCCGGTGGCTGCAGGTGCATCATGGGATGCTGCTGGAGCATCTGTGGCGGATGTTGTTGTTGTTGGTGCTGCTGCTGCGGTGGTTGTTGTTGTTGTTGTTGTTGTTGTTGCGGTGGAGGGATCGGGTGTGCTTGTTGCTGTTGCTGCTGTTGTTGCTGTTGTTGTTGTTGTTGTTGTTGTTGCTGCTGCTGCTGGTGTTGCTGGAGTAACTGCTGCTGCACTTCAGGAGTGAGCTGTGGTGCTGCGTGCTGAGGAGGTTTCACGGTGTTGAAGAGAAGCTGATTTGGGACTGCGGGTTGGTTCTGGTTCGTCTGAGGCTCCACACTTTTAGCTGTCAGACTCTGGAGAATCTTAAATAATAATAATAAAAATAACTAAATCAATCTCCTGCAATCATAATCCAGAATTCAACAGCACTGTCTAATTGTGTAATTAGTTATTTAATATAGTCACATTTAAAATAAACCCAATCAAACCTTGTTGGAACATATACAGTATAAAACTCACTACACACTAAATATAAACGTAAAACGTGTTTCTCTCACGTGTGCAACGTTGGGCGGCCGTGGGAGCTGCTGCTCCGCGCCCTTGTTGATGTTCCGCAAAGGGCGTGGACCAGAATTCCACCCACCCATCATCTCAGGACGCTCCGCCCCCTGGGCGTTACCCGGAACAGGAGGAACACTGTCACACAGGTTGATGAGTGCCGTGTCTTTGCTTGGCGGGAGGCGGTGCTTCGACAGCGTCCAGTTCAGGTTGAGCTCCTCTTTGTCCGATTCGTCCGAGTCGTCGAACATTACCTCGGCCTTGGGCGAGGGGGAGCGCGGACGTCTGGACGGCGACGCGCCTCGCGAGGAGGTCGGGCTGGAGCGGTTGCTACGTTCTGAGCGAGAACTACGTTCGTTTTCATCCTCGCTGACTTCATCTTCCTCATCTTCTTCCTCTTCCTCGTAGTAGGTGAGCCTCGGGTGGTAAAGCGCCTCGTCCTTCCTGCTCTTGTCTTTCACCGAGTCTTTGATCCACTCCGGGGTGACGATTTTAATCCCACTGTGCCTCAGTGCGCATTCATACTTCGCCTGGGAACAAACCAAAATTTACCCAAACAGTTTAGAAAGTGGGTTAGACATTTGAATCATTTCTGGTCCCACCCCTTCAGTCCTGGCAATGTTCACAAAGCTCCGCCCCCTGGAACATGACCCCAAGCAAAAAGTGTCTATAAAATGACCAACAGGAGACTCGTCCAAACACAAACATACACTCAGGACCAGAAGTCCAGACCAAAGAGTTTTCTTACTTACACAACAAGGTACTCCTTAGGTCCCGATTAAAAAAGTATTTTACATCATATTTACATCATATCTACATATTTTAATGTTATTTGTACAAGTTTTTTAATTAATTATTATTATGAACAATTAATTACTTATTCTTCATTTTGTTTTATAAAGATGTATAATGGTTTTAAGCTTTGCAAATGTTTCAGTTAGAGTAGACCTGCAAAATTATCTGACAATATTTATCAAAACACATTTTTTTAGGTTTTTCAACCCTCAGTAGGGGGTGCACATTTAAAATTAATCAAAAAATCAAAAACACTCAATCTAAATTTCTTGCATACAGCGGTTTAGCTGTAACTCTCTCATTCCTGAATGACGCCGAGTCACCCGCATGTATTTCTCCGCACTGGAGTATTCAACTTATTTCCTTGACAACAATCCCAGATTACTATAATCAGTCACACTCATTGGTCACACTCACGCAGTGCAACACAGAACACTATTAATTCACCAATCAGGACAGAGATCAGTGAATGACTCAGTCATACACAGATGCCATCACGTCTTTCATCCCACTTCCTTATTCCCAGCATTCCAATATCAGCGCACGCTCAAGATCACACTGCTCGTAGCCGATCAAGGGCTAGAGGAGGGACAGTGCGAGCCAATCAGAATCTGGTTCCTTTTGATGCTCATGTGTCACACCATTACATTTTTCTTCTGTTCTCACGGTTAGCAGCGAGTACACACATCATCATCGCATGTCTTTGTTTATGTAATAATTTTTGAGTGCCAAGTGTCCAAAAAGCACAGACGCTATTTATTACTTTTTTTATTTAGTATTGTTAATATCCTATTTAATGTTTAACAGCTTTTAAGTTATTAATTTTAAGAGCTCTAAAATAAGGAAAAATGACATCGAAAGTCCTTTTGTTTTTAAGTACAATTAAACTTCATGGATCGCGGGTTTAAACTCCAGCACTACCGAGCCACAAGTCCACTAAACCCCCAACCACTCTGGATAAGGGTGCCTGTCAAATGCTTTAAATAAAAATAAGAAGAAAAAAAAGTAAAGAAGAAGAAAAAAAAATCAAATCAATCAATTAAACAAACCAAAGGAATGAACCAGATTCACGGAAGTATAAACACTTTTAAATAAATAAATATGTACTCGTCTATGCTCCCACAGCGTTAGTTGTGATCGTGTTTTATTGCAAAACAATCAAGAGAAAAAGGGAATAAGTATATAACTATAGCTAAGAGGAACAATCCTCTGGCTGATTAATAATTAATATAAACATTTTTGACGCTGAGGTTTTGGCTTGGATTTCCATCAGCAGAGTGAATAAGAGTGAAGTGTTCAGAGCCGATATTAGTGTGAGGGCTATAAACAGTCTCATCCCCTGATACGGCCCTAAAAAGCAGTAACACCAAACGCAGGCCAATAAACCCAGCTTTAAAACAAGTAAATCTTCCAGAAGTGTAAACTACACACACGCACACCCCGGAGCTGCAGACGTCTGGCTGTTAAACGCAACCAAACAGCCCGTTTAAACGCGACCTAGACACACACTCCCCAGCCATAAAACAGCGAGACGTGCGATACGTAGCACTGCGTTCAGCTTTCACAAAGAACGGTCAAATCTAAATGCAAATCCAAGACTCTGTTTATAAACTCCAAAGTAGAGGAAAGGTGAAGGGAGGAAAAAAAAAAAAAAAAAAAAGACGGACGCCTATTTACCCCCTTGGGTTCAGGAACCACCAGATGCGTGCACTTCTTGTTGAAATTCAGCTGACAGTCTCCTCCATAAAATGTAATAAAGGCCCAAAGGGTGCTGAGATCCTCCTTCAGCTGCACATGAAAGAGAGACAGAGAGAAAGAAAGAACAATCGCAAAATTAGAACAGGAGGAAGAAGGACAGATGTGTTTTTGATGGCTGGAGAAGAAACAAAACAAACAAACAAAAAATCTTACATGTGGTAAACATGCCCGGACGCCAAAGAACAACTGGCCCGACTCGGGAGAAAAGCCTGTAACGCTGATTACCGGCTGGTTAAGGAGACAATAAATGAGCTGCACACACACATGCTAATAACTGAGACAGAAAAAAAAATCCCAGCACTTACTGTGATCAATCTTTAAACAATCAGAGTGGCACACGGATACAAACACATGTTTATTTATATTAGATCCCAAAATAGATTTATTATAAACAGGAGCAGAAATTTCTGAAGGATACGGCAGCAGATCTCCACATCTCACCGACAGGATCACCCAGGTGGGCTGAGAAAAGAGCGGAAACCATCGGACAAAGGTTAGTACAACACCGATCATGAGAAAGGAGCTTATGCTCATAATATAGTGTTAATGATAAAAGTTAAACAAAGGATAAAGTTAAAGATAAAGTTTACAACTTACACATGTAACTTTTTTTTTTATTTAAAAAGAGAGATCAATGCATGTTTTAGACTTCGAAAAATAATCTCCACTCCCTCAAAAATGTATATAAACATTACAATTCAGATGTACACTATTACAATATTTGCTTTTAGAGTAAATGGAGTAAAAGTACAAGTACAGAATTAATGGACTTGTAAATATTACACACAACACTCTGTACTTACACTGTTTTGTGTAATATTTACATCTATGTTAAGTAAGCCATACGCTTGTGGAATCACGACACAAACACTTGTAATGTTTACCTTTACTACAGGTAAGAAGAAGACCTCACGCGCCTCGCTGACCTCGGCGTTGTCTCCATCCTCCGTGATGATGTGCGTGGCGAGGGCGATGTAGGACACCTCCTTTCCTTTCCCTGACTTTAGCAGCTGCACCACCTGAAATCACACCGGCATCATACAGAAATCAGCAAAAAACGGAAAAAACAAACAAAGTCTGCGTTAAGGAGAACATTACTCACCACGCTTAATAAACTACGCTCAGCATGTTTTTATGTCATACGATGACGATACAGCAAAATAACAGACCTGGTTAAAGAACTTTAAACACAGGTTTATATATATAAAATCTATATATGATCTTTTCACAACTCTTAATCTGATGTGCCAAATTGACACGACAAACCAGTTTCACTGCACCACAAAGTTAAAAAATAAACCTAATTAATATTTTGATTAAGTCTCTGGATTTTTTTTCTTCAGATTTATCACATTTATGACATTGCTTTCTTCTTGGTAATTTTATGGTCTCAAAATTTTTCAACAGCTCATTTCAGATTGGTTAATCTTATTTAATGCAATCAGTTTCAGAGCCAAACTTTCAGCTCATACAGCCCAGAGTTTCAGCTGTTAGCCTGAGCTAGCAAGCTAACCTTCCTGCTAACAGCTTTGGAAACAATAATAAACTATAAAGTTAATATCTCATATCTGGTGTGAAGTCTTACCACAAAATCTAACTACGAGTGCCATTTATTTATTAGCATTCTAACTAGCTAGCACGCCTTAACACCCATTATAGCTACCTGGCTAGTTGGTTAGCGTTAGCATTCTCTGCTAATCTTCCAGAAATCAGACCTGATTATTTTTATTGTAATGACGTCACACGTGCAGTGGACGTAAATGAGCGCGGGCTTTGAAGAGAACCTTAAACACGTTAGGTTTATAAGGCTAGTCAGTTTTCTTTACAGCACAGACAGCTAGCAGTGAAGACAGGCTAACATGCTAACACTGACAGAAAAATAAAACTCTTCACCTTTTGGTCAATATCCCCGACGACATAAAACTTCACATCCTTAAAAAGCTCCTCAGGGACTTTCAATTCTTCCTCCAACATTATTAATTTTAATAAATAACAAAAAAAACTTCTGAATTAACTTATATCGATTATAGCAAAAACATTATTGAGTCTCTTGAACAGCTTTTGCGACTGAACAGAGGTGACTGGCCGCATCATTTGTTTTTCCTACCCGTATTCCGAGGTCTGCGATATGATTGGGTAGTAGGGGACAAAAACCTGTCCAAGGATTGGCTACCATAACTGTACGTCAGCCGATTTATTATTTACTAGCCAATCCAAATACAGGAGGTGGGATCCGTCGGAATACGGATGGGTGAAAAATTTATCTTAAAGCGCCAAAGCAGATTCGGCGGGAGGACGATGTACACGCGCGGTGTTAGGGGGAAATGATTACACTTTAGTCCTTGTATTATATGAACCGCACGTTTATTTTGTGTTATTTTATCTAGAACTTTCGAACATTGTATATAATTATGATGTGAAGCAAACTACAAAAGAAATGTCAGTTTTTTAGGAAAAGAAATAATTACGTAAATTAAAGGCACCCCTCAGAAAATGCAACATTGAACATTCCTAGGAGGAGAATCCTCCGATTCGCGCGCGGCCTGATTACTTCAGGCGCCAAATATGAAGGTGTAGAGGTCCGTAAATACTGGAATAGAGGGACAATAAAAGTTCTGAGAAAATTATCTCAAATGTTTTACGAAGGAAAGCAAAGATTAAAAATGTATTTGTAGATAGTATGAATTTATAAAGGTTTTTTTTTTAGTAACCTACAAAAGATCGAAAACTCATGAGTGTCCTACAAAGGTTAAAAGTAATTTGCCCTAAAGTTGAAACTGTTCTTAATCGTAATTTTAACCCCAATTATACGGTTGAATGCAGTGGTTTATGCATCACATCTGTTGTACAATTTTCCACAAGAAATTGGCAAAGAACAACAAAAAAAGACAAAAATTTGCCGTGATCCTCTTAGTCTACTACTTAGACCTAGTCTTACTATATACACCAATCAGCCGTAACATCGTGACCAATCATAACATCATGACTAATATTGAGGAGGTCCCCTTTTGCCCCATAACAGTGATGCACTGTGTGTTCTGACACCCCTCTATCACAACCAGCATTAACCCTTTTCTCAATTTGAGCTACGCTAGCGCTTCTATTGGATCAGACAACACGTTCCAGATTTCACTCCCCATGTGCATCAGTAAGACGTGGTCACCCATGACCCCATCTCCAGTTCACCGGTTTTCCTTCCTTGGATCACTTTTGGTATGTCCTGACCACTGCAGACACTGGTCAGACAGGAGCTGTGGTTTTGGAGTTGCTCTGACCCAGCCCTCTACCCATCACAATCTGACTCTTGTCAAAGTCACTAATCCTTATCCTTGTTAAATTTTTTTCTGCTTCAAACACATTAATGTTAGGGGGGAAAATATATATATATATATATATATATATATATATATATATATATATATATATATAATAGCCACGAAAGCAAATAAACCTTATAGAAATAATCTACAAATACAATTTGCAAGTGCTGCACAAGTCTATCCTATGAAGCGGCAGCTTTAACAGCTCGCATTATGTTCTCTATACAAGGCTTCCTGCTTTTTTTGTAAAGCTTAAAGAAAAGTCTGATAACGTTGTTTTCAAGTGCAGAGGTAATTTCTATACTTTCTTCTGGTATGAATGAATGAAAAATATGAGACTTCACCATTAGTCATGTGACATTCCTAAGTTTAGCCTAGCTAAGAGAGATCATCTTGTTTTTTCAACTTTCTAGCGATAATTCAACCTGTAATAACTGTGAAAAAAATGAGTCATTCTCTGTGTTGCAAAGTGTGGCTTCGCCGTGATGTCACCGGCTCTCCTAATCAACGCCGAGTGATCGCCTCGTTTCTCTCCGGTAGGAAGAGCTAATGAGATCTGGGCTATTTAAATCTTGAAATGTTGAGTGAGAAAAGAGGACGTGACCCTGGGTCAGCAATTATCCTCCTTCACCAGGGTGTCCTGCTGACTCAGACTGCGCTCATCTG
Source organism: Clarias macrocephalus (assembly GCA_011419295.1). Taxonomy (NCBI): domain Eukaryota; kingdom Metazoa; phylum Chordata; class Actinopteri; order Siluriformes; family Clariidae; genus Clarias; species Clarias macrocephalus. The sequence continues at coordinate 76,929 of JAAGKR010003241.1, forward strand.
TAGCCCACACAAACGCTGAGAAAGTGTCCTGCTGGTCCATACAACAACCCTGACAAATTATTAATTCTAATATGCGATGAACATTTCGAAAGCACTATTTTCCTCTGGAAGTGTGCATAGATTTACAAGGAAGAGTTGACAGAAAAAGAAAAGACTGTAGCCTATTAGGAAGCGCTAATACCCTGCTAATAGACCAATTAGTACTTAGCATGATAGCATACAGTTGCATTAAACAAGAGTGGACTCAAGAGGCGGAGCGGGGATTCATTTAACATGTGCAGTAGAGTGTTAAATTCTTAAATACTGTATGTGCTAATTTAACAGTGTAAGGATTCATTCGACACTACTGAACACCATAACCTGTTCAGCCATAATATTAAAACCACAGACAGATGCCAGGAATAATATATATATACAGACCAAAAGTTTGGACACCCCTTCTCATTCAAAGAGGTTGAATTTGTATTATAGCAAGAAAAAAGCAGCTAAGTGAAGAAAAACGAGTGGCATCATTACTTTAAGAAATGAAGGTCAGTCAGTCGGAAAAATTGGGAAAACTTTAAAAGTGTCCCCAAGTGCAGTCACAAAAAGCATCAAGCGCTACAAAGAAAATGGCTGACATGCGGACCGGCCCAGGAAAGGAAGACCGAGAGTCGCCTCTGCTGCGGAGGATAAGTTCATCCGAGTCACCAGCCTCAGAAATCGCAGGTTAACAGCAGCTCAGATCAGAGAGCAGGTCAATGGCACACAGAGTTCTAGCAGCAGACACGTCTCTAGAACAACTGTTAAGAGGAGACTGTGTGAATCAGGCCTTCATGGTAGAAGATCTGCTAGGAAACCACTGCTAAGGACAGGCAACAAGCAGAAGAGACGCGTTTGGGCTAAAGAGCACAAGAAAGAACACAAGAAAGAA
>JAAGKR010003242.1:0-27734 GCA_011419295.1 Clarias macrocephalus
ATACCGCATAGGAAAATAATCAGCAGAAAAGAAACTAGCAGTTGCTAGGCTACTCTTTTGTCTGTATTACAGAGCGTGAGGTAAATCCATGAGCTACTTGTCAGGTAATGTTTCTGCTCTGATATACACTGCGAATGCAATTATCAGTATTTTAATGTCAGTTAATGGGACGTTTGTGAATCACGTCGTGATCATGTGACTGCAAATGTTCAACACAGCAACACTTTCTCCTTTTAGAAATAAGTTGGTATTGCTTTAATCTTGCTTTACTGGTTCACCCAATTTGTCTTCTTAATTTATATAATTTTAGGTGTTAATACAAAACAGACAGCTTTCGAAGAAAAGTTCCTTAAATTGGTGAGTGAACGTGTTGTGTGTTCATTAAAAAAAAAAAAAAAAAAAAAAAACACTATTGATCAATTCTGTCAATTTAATCAATTGAGTTGCAGGTGAGTTTGGTTTTTGGAAATGTTCAGGAATGAGAAAAAAAACAAAACACTGAGAAGTCTGGCCCCTGTATTTAAATGGTCACGCCCATTTAATCGGAATTTCAGAATGTCTCCTTTTATATATATAAAACACAGTATATATACACGTGTATATATACCTGCATCTGCATGGACTTTTTGACGCGTGGTGGGACGTGAATGTCCTTGATCTCATAGCGGAGGCAGCGAATCCCCCAGTCGTCCGACGCCTGGTTGATGGAGTGAAGGATGCTGGCGTTCAGTGACTCGCTCTCCTGAAGAACAGCAGCACAGGGTTTAATAAATCGGAAATATGTTGTTATCTGAACATGAAAGGATTTGCTCATGGTGTACGGGGAATAAATAAAAAAAGACTACATGGCATGTTTTTATAGGAAAATATGTGGACAAACAAATGTGGACAAAACAAAGCTTTAACCACTGTATTTAAGTGCAAAAGTCCCCCTCCCCCAATTCCTTCCCTTTTATTTTAAGATTACAGACACCTGTATTTCACTGAACCCCACCAGGGCAATGGGCGGAGCAAAGAAATACTGTTTAGCAAGATCTCGCAAAGAAACGAAATAAAAGAAAAAACTAAAATAACGAGAACCTCTAAAAACAATCAATTTATATGGAATGAAAATAATCATGTGTAAAAAAAAAGAAAAAAAAAAAGAGGTGTGTGTAATTCTGTGTTTTGTCCAAGTTGGATTCCAAAATCTTCGGCCACGACAGTTTACAGATACGAGATTGTGTGTGTTTGTTACAGTACAACTCTGAAATATAGGACTCTGGCCATTTACAGTTGTCAGCACACTACACTTGTAATTTCACAAATCGTCCGTGTAACAGAGGAGTTGTAAAAACGAGTTTTGTAAACGGTCGACAACGAGTCGTATATTTCAGAGTTGTACTGTAACAAACACACAGTATCTCATATCTGTAAACTGTCGTAGCCGTAGATTTTGTAATCCAACTCGGACAAAACACCGAATTACACACAAATCTTTTTTTCTTTTTACGCACAATTATTTTTGACAGTGATTTTATTACATAATTTATAGGTGTGATTTTTGGAAGCCGTCTATCAATGAGTCTTTGTAAACTGACCTGGATTTATCCTTAGCAATCCCGCTCATTTTTTTTTCCTTTCCACGGTACTATTTCACTAAGAATTCTGCTTTTTTAAAAAAAATAAATATAAAGAAGCCAAATATTAAATATGGATGCAAGATAAACATAGAGGTCATCAGGTAAAAGCAAAGAGGGGTGTAAACATTTGAACACAATTTTGTGTTTGTTTTAATCTTATTTTTTTTGTTTTTATTATTTGTTAAATCAGGCCTTGGTTCACTTTGACCCTGAGAGTCTTTTCTGTAAATTAAACTTCCTACTATATAGAAAAATTCTGCATTTTAAGATGAGATGTTCTATGAACGTGAGCCTCCAACTCCAACTTAATTACCCTGAAAACTTTATCCAGAGTGAGTTTTCCTAACTCCGATCTCATGGTGGTCTGAGCCAGCTGCGTCACTGCATACTTGGGGTCCTCGACTCTGTAACTGGCCTGGAGACGACCAGGAAAAAGAATTTAATAAAATATATTAAAAATGAAGTCATAAAGGCGAGTACTGTGGATCAGGACAAACCTTAAAGGGGTCGAGTATCCTCAGGTACAGAACTCCATTGATCTGTAGCTCCACGTTGTCTGACAGACAGATAAACACTGATGAACAGATGCACAGCAAACACGAGGCCAAAGCCTCGGCATGAAAACTAAACATCTATATAGCTGAGGAGATTTTCATATACTAATCATAATGATCAAGTGTTCCTTCTGTCTGGAAGAAAAATAAAAATAAAAATAAATAAATAAATAAATGCTGACACTGGAGAATGTCAGAAATGTTAAATAAACGTTTAAAAAAAGTAGAATCATGACCAGAGTGTATATTTAATGCTGCTACTTATCATAATTCTAAAATCTACTCAGTTTATGTCAATCCTAATTTTATATCAATTCTACAAAAAAATAAAAAATAAAAAAATTCAGTCACTTCCTGAGCTTCCTCTACTGGAGAACCTGAAAACACAATTCCTCTTCCACTTGGTGTCAAAAACATGAGCCTAATTCTTCAGACTCACCCAGAGACACTGCAGACTGTTTAGGCACGTCGATCACGATCTCTTTAAGGCTCTGCACGTAGCGAATTCTGTCCAGAATCGGGATTAATAAATTCAGCCCCTGGAGAAAACAAGGCATCGATTTCAGTATAACGTGATCTCAGCTTTATTCTCGACTTATGTCATGGCAAGAAATGATCGCTCAGTAAGTAAGGATGTCTTTATTTACAGGATTTATGGATATTAGATTATTATAAAACAAACTGGGGAGGATTGAAACATATTCTATTCGAGCTTGAAACCACAGTGTGTGTGAAATCTCAGAAATCAGTAAAACTATATAGTCTTTATTTAGTATTAATTATTTACAACAAACAGTACAGACCAAAAGTTTGGACACACCTTCTCATTCAAAGAGGTTGAATTTGTATTATGGCAAGAAAAAAGCAGCTAAAGTAAAGAAAAACGAGTTTCCATCATTACTTTAAAAACTGAAGGTCAGTCAGTCTAAAACATTGGAAAAACTTTCAAAGTGTCCCCAAGTGCAGTCACAAAAACCATCAAGCGCTACAAAGAAACTGGCTCACATGCGGACCGCACCAGGAAAGGAAGACCAAGAGTCGCCTCTGCTGCAGAGGATAAGTTCATCCGAGTCACCAGCCTCAGAAATCGCAGGTTAACAGCAGCTCAGATCAGAGAGCAGGTCAATGGCACACAGAGTTCTAGCAGCAGACACGTCTCTAGAACAACTGTTAAGAGGAGACTGTGTGAATCAGGCCTTCATGGTAGAATATCTGCTAGGAAACCACTGCTAAGGACAGGCAACAAGCAGAAGAGATGCGTTTGGGCTAAAGAACACAAGAAAGAACACAATAAAGAAAACTCACTGAATGAGAAGGTGTGTCCAAACTTTTGGTCTGTACTGTACATGCACCGTGCATCACTTTTTCTTTTTTTATTCAGTATATTCCTGATTTTTTTTTTAAACACCTTACATGTTCAAATTAGGCTTCAAAAGGCTGAAATGAGTACAAAGTGCTCCTTCAGTCTACAATCCTACAGGTGGCGCCTGAAACTACTCACACACTGGCAGGCAGCACAGCATCATGTGTGGTCTGAGCGAATTGTTTGCTAAGTTTGTTTAAAATTGTTACAAATCTAGATTCAGTTGGGATATCTATAAAATTTGGATAATTACAAAACTTAATATTAAACATAATATTAAATATTAATAAAAATCAACACCTAGTTATTGTGAGAACATGGTATCGGATGATCCCTGGTGATTCCCATCCCTAGTATTTTCATCAGCCCAAGACACAATTTCTCAACCATGATAAAAAAGTGGCCTGGGGGAAAAAAAAAAAAAACTAACAAAAAGATTAAATAAAATCACCCAATCTGGCAACACTACAGTGGCTGAGAAGTACACAAACAAAATAAGCCTAACCAAAAACAAAAAGCCTAACCTTACTGCTGATCTTGAGATCTAAAGAATTTATTTTGCAACCCACACCTACCTTTTTCAGTTTGTTGATGCTCACTCAAAATATACAGGAAGTACTGCAGCCTCATGGACATTTAAATGCCATGAGGCTGCAGCACTTCTTGTATGTCTACACAATCAATCAATCGGAGACTGGAGGCAAAATTAAAGGGTTCGCACTGGAAGGAGCCCACCAACCCACCATTGCTGTACAGTGTTGCCATTCTGAAGGTTTTTCCACCCTATTAAATCTTGGGCTGAAAAAATATGTCTTGGACATTTAATTCAAAATTAAACTAATTTAGCACTGGGGTCTCACACCTGCAGGGTCTGGGTTTGATCCCCACCTCGGGTCTGTGTGTGTGTGGAATTTGCGTGTTCTCCCCATGGATTGACTTACATTTTATCTCCGTATACATACTGTATGAGAGGTAGAGGTTAAAGGCTCAGGCACCCAAAAGGGGCAGGTTGGTGGTGCTGAGGTTTGAGCCTGCGATCTTACGATCGACATTGCATAATAAGCGGTATAGAGAGTGAGTGAGTGTGATATGTGCGTATACAGCTTAAGTATGTGGGGTTATAGCACTGACTAGGCAGGATTTTGAGGGTGTGATCTGGCAACCACGGCAAATCTAGCTAATTAGAGCAAGGGAAAATAAGAGTTTGTTAAATAGGTTTGTTTTTTTTTTTCTTCAGAAATGAGTCACAAACACAGAGCTGTAGTAAGACTGGATTTTGCACTGTGATGGTTAAACTATGCAATTAATCTGCAGTTTGTGTGGGAGGAGCGACGTGTACGGGCCACAGAACAACTACAGCCCCTTACACCACCAGTAGTATCAGGTAAGCATACAGATCAATACTGTACCGGCTCGAGGATTCTGTGGAAGTGGCCCATCCTCTCCACCACCCAGGCTTCCTGCTGTGGCACGGACATGATCACTGTGTTCATGGGAAGGCTGGAGGCCCAGCGCTGCTGCGGAGCTCGAGTCCCCCAAAACATCGGGACGGTCCGGCATGGTTGCTAGAAACACAAACGCGCACACACAAAGTTTTTCATTTTTATTTTCTGTCTAAACAAGCACATTACATTATGCTCTATTTGTGACCTTATATAAGAAGAGACCCTCCTCAATCGCCAACCGAGAAAAACTTCATCAATGCTTACAGATTTCTTGGATTCTCAAGAGCCAGAATTGGAACATTATCAGGAAAAAGATTCAACAATCAACAGTGCTCATTACAGTGAGACGCTTATTGAAGAGCTGAAGCCTAAACTTTGGATTAAGCACAGAGGACTGATATCCAAGGATGTTGTGATCTCACATGACGATGTACGTCAGCACACTTCTGCCCACACTGGCGACACTTTGTTTTTGAGGTGTTAAAGCTCCTCCCTATAGTCCTGATCTTCCTCCATCAGACTTTCACCTGTTTGGTCCCCTTAAACCAGCCCTACGAGGGTGAAGATTCACTTCTGATGAAGAACTGAAGACAGCGGTGCATTCATGGCTCGCAGCTCAGGCTAAAACATTTTTAATGAGCGAATACGAAAGCTGGTTGTCAGACGGACAAAGTGTATTGAAAAGCAAGGAGATTATGTCAAAAAATGCCTATTTATATGTGATTAAACAGACAAACAGAGAAGTGTTTTAGAGGGACAGGAAAGCTGATGGTGTTACAACAGAGGATCTGTAGAAATTTTAAGGTTTTAGACTGAAATTATCAATAAAATCATCGATTTTTTAAATAGATAAAACATAATATTATAAAATTAATAAATTACGTCACTGTTGACGGATAAAACTTTAAATCTGAAACCCAACTGAAATCCAACTGAAATCCTAACGTGCGGAGCTCGTGCTGTCATTCACAAATGTCACTCACCTTTAAAAGCCCTCTTCCAGTCCAATTCACTACCGTCCTCAGCATACTGTACTAATTAATAACAAGCAATTTCCCCTCTTAGGAATAATGAGAAATAAATTCAGTTTTTCTTCACACGTTTTAAACCTTCACTTTCACACACAGCTGTTTCTCTCCACACCTGCACTGGCGTACCGTTGCATCACGGGTACGTTTCTCCTACCCTTTTTTCGAATTAGAGAAAAACCCCGCCTTCATGTTCTGTGATTGGTCAGTTATCTGACGCGTCATCATCCAGAAACCGCCAATAAGTAGTGAACGCGCGGGTGCGCGCAACCATTGGTCAGTTTAACATCCAATCGGCGGGCTTTGCACGTTTTGGAGTGGGGTACAGCGATAAAATGGATCCGGGTACGTGCTGAAAACATGATCAAGAAACATGTCGTTCCGGATTGGAAAAAACAAAACAAAAAACAGAATGGACATTACAATCAATCGAAATCTCAGCATTCACTCAAGTGACAGTCTAGTGCATTTCTGCATTTCTTACTTTATCAAAAGAGATCTTTTTCTTTTTAGTTATTTTAATTTTTTTGCACAACCTGTGTGCCTAAAAGAGCACAGATAATCTTCTCAAATATGTTTTTAATCTTCTATAAATCTTCTATACACTGGGACGCATGGCTTTTGCTCCACATAATCAGAATTTTAAAAATGTAGTTGTTGATATGATAATGTTTCCTATAATGAGCTTTAATGTAATCAATTATATTATTATTTTAGGTTGAAGGCCACATACACTCTCTGCCTAACTTATTAATAGAGAGAACTCACATTCAGGCGGCACGATGGTGTAGTGGTTAGCACTGTTGCCTCCAGGGTCTGGGTTCGATTCCCGGCCTGGCTTGATTCCCGTCTCTGTGTGCATGGAGTTTACATGTTCTCCCCTTGCTTGGCGGGCATGCAGATTAGGCTAATAGGCGTTCCCAAATTGTGAATGTGTGTGTGCGCCCTGTGATAGATTGACACCCTGTCCAGGGTGTACACCACCTTGTGCCCTATGTCTCCTGGGATAGGCCCCAGGCCCCCCCAAGATCCTGAATACAGGATTAAGTGGTATAGAGGATGAGTGAGCGTAAGTGAGTGAGAAATCACATTCTGTAAGATTGAGTATCTTACACCTTGTTTATGCTAAGTTGCACTCTTTTCATCATCCGCCAAATGCACTCCCTATTCGGTAATCAGATAGTGAATCACAGATGAGAAATCAAAAAGTTGATAGGATAAAGATGAGGTTTTGTCTTAAAATGACTCCAGCACATTAAAATTTACTTATAACACTTCAGCGCTGTTTTCAGGGGTGAAAATATTAACTAATCCTAGTAAAAATATTCAGTTTAGGATTCTTAATTAATATCTATTGGTGTTTGTTCACATTGAGCAAGTAGCTTATTAGTAGGTTATTTTAGAGTAGATTATTAAATCTGCCACGTAACAGCAGGTTAAACTTAAGGCAGAGATCTAACTACTAAAGTATTATTACTACAAATATTTATAAAATTTGCTTTTATTATTTATTATAAATGTTGAATAATCACTACAAATAACAACTACAAATAATAATAATAATAATAATAATGTAGATTTTAAATCAAAATTATATTATTTACTATTTTGAAATATAACATTAATTCATAAGTATACATACTACAAGTGTTGAATAAATTTTCCATTATTATTTTATATACAGTACATGTTGAATACATTAAAATTAGTTTAAACTAATGAATGAATAATTAATTATATGTTTAATAATAATCTTAATTTTTGTTTTGGAGGTCAGATTTTCCAAAGAAAGAAACAAATAAATAGTATTAAACTGTCAAAGACCCTAACTCTCATTACAGTAAAATAATAATAATAATAATAATAATATGCCATTTAAAATTGCTTATATTTTCTTTACATGCTGACGTCATTTCCGTTACTCGTTATCGAGGCGTACGCGGTTGCCCCGGCAACGCTGAGCACTTTACAGATCAGCGCGTCACACCTGTTCCTTCTGAATGTTTGTTTAAGCGATAGAACACACCCTCTCTGCTTGTGATTGGTCCATGATTTCAGTTGTCCCGCCCGTTTTAAGAATTCTCAAAGTTCAATGGTTGATCCTGACGTCATTTAGGAATGATTAGTCCCACCCCCGTAGATTTTCCTCCGTGTGATAGAGGGGTTTGTGTGCGTGTGTGTGCGCGTGTGCGTACCATGGCAAGGGAAGCAGTGCGAGTCTGGACGTGGCAGCTGAAGGAAATAAAGTGACTTTAATAAAATTTAAAGTGACTTTGGCAATGTTTCAGGACGAGAAGCTAAGTTTTTCCTGAGAATACAGAGAGGAAAGAGCTTGACATGTCTCTGCTGTGTGTCAGAGGTGAGTGAGTGAGTGAGTGAGTGAGTGTGTGTGTGTGTGTGTGTGTGTGTGTGTGTTGGAAATGTAATTTAATTCCCTAAAACGCAGCTGTTTGCTTACATACACACACTGTATCACACTTTAAATCTCTGGCTTTCCTTTTATCTTTATATATATGATTTGTTTCTGAAAAACACTTTCTTTAGAATAATTTCTCCTATTCGAGTTGCTCAAACCCTACAGGCTTTAAACTCATTTCAATTTCTCAGTATTGTATTGAAATATATTTTAAGTCACTTTAAATGAGTATATTTTGTTAAACCTGTTAAAAATGGTATGTATAATTTGATGTCATGACTGCGTGCACATCTGTACGTCTCCTCCCAGCTGTTTTTAACTACTGCCTAAGTGATGAAAATCAGACTGAAGAAAATCGTTATGCATGATTGCAGATTGATGAAATCATCCCGTTTGTTGCATTAAATGAATTGAAATATTTTAGTTAGAATTGATATTGATATGAGGACACTGATGCAATTTCCTGCTTTTATTCAAATCAGACAAATAAATAAATAAATAAATAAATAAATAAATAAATAAATAAATAAATAAATAAGTAAGTAAGTAAGTATAAGTTAAATGAAAGTTTCAGTCTTGTAAGTCTAATGTTGCATCAAGTGAGAGAATCCTATAGCCATCTGGTTAGCATGTCTGAAATGTCTGGTATGGGCAGTCTGAAAGTCTGGATGCGTAGGCAGAAAACTTTGTTAAAAGTATAAATTGAAGCAAATGTTCAAACCCCTTACGTCTAACTGCAGCAGCTTTGTGTGTACGCTGGATACAATACAGCGTTGAACGTTTCCTCCTTTAGTGCTGTGATTCTGATCGAGTCGAGTTGTGTTCCAGCTTGTGGGCTTTCAAGTCAAACCGGGACTGAATGAAGGCGCAAAAAGCCATCAATATTTACAGAAGACAGTTTGGTGATGAGACTCTTAACCGCAGTAAAACATTTAAACGGTAAAAACGTACATTTGTGAATGACTCCTCAGAGCACACTGCAGTCGTTCCTGTAAACATTCAGTGATGGAACACCTGTGTTCTCCAAGCACTAGTGAAACACTGGGATAAGTGCATTAGTGTAGCAGGGTTTTATATAGAGAAATAAAGGGACATATAAGGGAAAAAGCCTGTGGATCCAACCACTATGTATAATTATTTGTATAAAAAACATGAACAAAAGAATTCCAGGGATAATTGTAATAGCCACTGTTGAAGTGTTAAAGGTATCATTTGTAAGGTAGTGGTTTAAATGATCATATAGTTCCAGATTGATATTTATATTTTAGGGATGCACCAAGGAGCAGTATTGGGTCCGATGCTGATTTGATATCTGTTTGATCTGATCCGTTAGTTTATTTTATGCTGAATCTGGCTGTCAATAAGCCTTGCAACTTGTCTTAAAGTCTGACACCTTTGTGCGTCTGACGTTTTGTATGACATTTTTTGTATAGCTTTCCAGTTTTTAATCAAGGGGTCTAAGATTTACATAAGATACTACAGATAAAAAGTGTCAAAAAATTAATAAGTATTATAGAAACAACAGAATTTTAGTATTTGTAAAATGTTTTAAGATATTTTGCTTAGCACTGTATACAATCGCAACATATTCTCAAATGTTTGTAATGGGTATATAATTATAATGGGTATATAATGTGATTGTGAAGTGGGCGGAGCTTATAGCCTTATAGCCAGTTATTGCATAGTATATTTTGCACAGTGGTGAAACAAGCAGCAGAAATAAAGACGTTGAGGTATTGTGTGTGTGTTGCACCTACACATACACACACACACCTCGAAATGAGCAGCTTTCTTCTGTTACCAGTCGCCAGTTTCAGCATCTGCCCTTGTTGTGGTCTGAGGTCGGGTCTCTGTGCTGAATCGCGTTGTGCTTAATATACCGAGTGCCGCTTTAGATCTGACCAGGGGGATGTGGCGCGAACGTTACACTTTGGTTTATCACAGATCAATGTGGAGAAATGTGTGTGGATGATAAGACCACAGGAAGTAAATTCTCAATTAAAACTAACATAATATACAGAGTTTGAAGTAAAGAGGTTAAATCTTAAAAATGGGGGGGAAGCTATGTAAATTTCCCGGTTTTGATCAAGGACTTTTCCTGTAAAGGCATCCTGGTCATTATACAGACCATATACACATACTGTACTGTGCAAAAGTCTGGAGCCGCCTGCATTTCGTCATATTAAATGAAAGAAATGAAAGAAATACGATTTCTTAATTGGTTGTTTAAGTAAATACTTAAACAGCAGCAAAGTCATTTCCCCTCTCGTCTGTTCCAACCATAAGACTCTCGTACTTTACTGTTTTTTTTTTTAATATTAAGTAATTAATAAATGTTTGTATTAATGCTTGGACTGAACAGCAGCTCTGACAGCAGTAAAGATTTTTCAGCTTATTTCTGAGGCATCAGAGGAATAAAACACTCTACAAAGTGCTATTTTACAAAAATCGAAAGTAATACCCCTCTTGTTTTTTAATACACACACACCTGTTGAAGCCTGTTTAGTTCTTTGTTTACATTTTATCCTAGAGTGAAAATTATAAATGCAGAAATGTTTTTCCGATCCGTGCGTTACCTTAACAGCTGTAGGATTTGAATTGGATTCTTTAAACCAGAAATCTGCTCGAACCCTGAGTCTGACCCTGTGCTTGTCTGTAACTCTCCCTCTCAATGAGGCGTAGACGGTTTCGTTGCTCAAACAGTCTTTTTTTTTTCTCCGTGATGATGAGAATCACCTCCGTAGGCGAGTCTTCAGAGAGAATCGCCTCCTCTTTTTGTGTTCAGTCAGCTTTATTTATGCGTGTGAAACATAATGAGCCGCCAGTGAATCTCTACAGCAGAAACTCTCGAGGAAAAAAGAGGCCTGACAATCCCAAAATGGCACAAAAACTGTGCAATATGAAACCAGGAATCTCTCTGTCAATCATGATTATTGACTTCAAATCATTTATTTGATATTTAGGAATGATCGTAAGTATTGTTGTTTATGTTGTGTTGTACTGAAGTACATTTGGTCTATTTATTTTAGTGTTGATTTTTATTTCAAAGTTGATGGTCTTTTTAAATTTAATTCTATTAAATAATAAAAAAAAAGTATTATGTAGTCAGTAGTACGCCATGTTTAATGTTTCAGTGTTTAACAAAACGGTGATAAAGGTGGAGTTTTCACATACACTGTATCGCCAAAAGTATTCGCTCGCCTGCCTTCACATGCACATGAAATTGGGTCACATCCAATTCTTAATCCATAGGGTTTAATATGATGTTGGCCCCGCCCCCTTTGCAGCTATAACAGCTTCACCTCTTCTGGGAAGGCTTTCCACAAGGTTTAGGAGTGTGTTCATGGGAATTTTTTTTACCATTCTTCCAGAAGTGCATTTATGAGGTCCGACCCTGATGTTGGACATTTACATTTACATTCAGGCTTTTGGCAGACGCTCTTATCCAGAATGACTTGTCATTGGATAGATACTTCGGAGATTCTGGTCAGAAGGGTTAAGGTCATGACTGTGTGTTTTGAACAGGACTCTGTCCAAAATGTCTTGGTATGCTGAAGCATTATGAGTTCCTTTCACTGTAAGTAAGCGGCCGAGTCCAAATCCTGAAAAACAACCCCACACCCATTCCAAAATGACTGCGCACCAGTGCACAAAGCAACGTCCATAAGGACATGGATAAGAGAGTTTGGTGTTTGAAACAATATTATAACGATACCCAGGTGGTAATTCGATTCGTATTGTGATTGTATAAGTAGCACTATTTTATAAATATCCAATGTTTATTATTATTATTATTAGTGGTGCTTGCGAAGCAAAGTGCTACTATTATTATCTCAACATGACCATGTAAGAGGTGTCAGATCGTGCGGCTTATTCAGGAATGGGGTGTTATGACTTTTCTAAGGGGTCGGCTCAAAAAGTCCTATAGAATTATCATTGAGACCAATTTTGACGGATTCTAGTGCAGAGCGAGAATTTGGTAGAAATCTCAAATTTACCATATTTGAAGAGGATTGCAACCTGTGTGGGAACGTACCCCGCAAGAGGGTATAAGATTTACCCCTGGGGTGCCAGACGAGCCCAAATTGATTATATATAATGGTAACTTCCATAGGTACTTTTAAATTGAACTGTGGATCCCACTGTCGTAGAGACACGGGAAGGGGCTCATTTAACTCGGGTAACCAATCAGTCTTTCGCGTTTATCATGATGCTCCTAAGCCACGCCCCCTAGCAACATCGTTAGCATGCTGTTAACATGATGATAACATGATTACCATGTTGGTAGCACGATGCTAACATCATTAGCCTGTTGCTAACGTGATGCTAACAATATTAGCATGTTGCTAGCAGCATGATGCTAGCATGTTTCACATTTTCTTTAGTAAATGTACCTCTCTAGTTTTTAAACAAGCTTGAGATGTGTGAGGAAATGTGTATAAATGAATGGAATGTTGAATTGTTGTCTGAACTCACAGCGGTTAAAAATAGGCTTTGCTAACCACGCTCTATGCATAACACATTGGTGTATGATCGTTAGTCACAGTGTTTTATCCTTTTGTTTTTCAGTTTCTACCTGGATCTGTATTGACATGACCTCATGCACCAGATGCACACGCTCCCACCTGTACACTGTGATTATACCATGACTTCATCCTGAGCTCGCTCTTATCGTCCCGTTCTTACATCATTCATGCTGTAGTGTGCCAGGATCAGAGGGATTGACTGGGTAGATGAAGTGAATTTTTTTTTTTTCTGAGGCATGAAATGTTTTTAAGTGAAATGGAAATTCTGGGCAAGAACTCCTAATTTTGTTGAAGGAGGCGTGGCCTGTGTGTCTCTTAGGCTGTGTTCCATGTGTGCTTTAAGGTGTGCACCATGCTCCCTATGCAGGCAGTGTTTGTTAAGGGAAATTCTTCCTTTCAGAATGCTTTGCGACGTAACCAACAGCGACATCACTTTCTCTGTGCGTTAACGTGCGCACTGCATACCTGTTCCAAATATTAAATATTGAAAATTGGTACCATTACAAAACATCGACAAGAGAAACATGTACAACTTTTTCTGGGGGGGGGAGCTACTACTACCACTCAGTCGGGAGGGCCAAAGACAATCACGTGTTTCCTCCGAGCCACGTGATGCCAGGCGCCCGCATCTTTTCGTACTGCTCGCTCACGCACCGTTGGGGGCGGAGTAACACACTCGGAGGACGGCGCTATCCGCTCCTTCCGCTCGCGTGAGCTCACAGACGCCCCTGATTGGCTGTAGAGCCGTGATTAATGTGGCAGCACTAAGTACCTCTCATCCCTCCCCTCTCAGAGAGCTCGGCCAATCAGCTCTCTCTAGACCTCCAGCTGCGAGAGGTTACAGCGTCACCCGGGAATCGAACTCGCGATCTTCGGATGATAGGGCGAGCGCTTTTACCACTGCGCCACTCGGACCACTGCGCCACTCGGAGGCCCTAAACATGTACAACTTTCGAATTAAATATTAATTGCTTAATTTACAAGCTGCATAGATAAAAATGACCATTGTGCAATTTTTTACCGATTAAAAATAATCAGATAAATTAGATAAAATATTGCATTAATTACAAATTCTTTTTGCATCATATTAATATAACGTCACTTGTAGCACTGTAATGAATCATTTGTCACTGGTATTCAGTTTTTATTGTGTTGAGCCAAATAGCTTTTCAAACTAAAAAAAAGTCTTCGCGTCCAGTCGGTGGAGCTCCTGCGTGTTTTGATGCCATACCTCTCTGATTATTAAACAGTCCTGAGTTACTAAAGCGGGCAGTAAAGGTCAGGCGTACGACCCGATCTGATCTGTGATGCCACACATGACTCACATTCTCCTTTACACCGCCATGCCTTGAGTTTCCTAAGTCCTGTCCAGACTAAAAGCCGTCTCTATGGTGATGTCATTACACACGGATACGGCGTACAGGGCATGCACAGAGCAGCCGAACATTCCATCCTGTCATATCAACATTATTACCTGCTCATCTTTAATAACTCTCCTGGCTCATTTCCTCTGAGCTGTCCGGTTTATTGCACTGTTCTCATCTGTGCAGAGGGCTGGATTAAACAAAGTCATTTAAAGCGGTGTTTTTGCATATGTACACATTTAACAAAGGAAGGATTTGGACGCATTGTGTGCTACAAGGTGAATGTGACTGTTGTTTGGTTAAAGGTGTGCACGACTATTCTAATGGTCTTCAGCTGCTAAACTCGGCCAACTGGCCCTCCTGGATCCTGACTAACTCTAACGCAAATACTGACTGTTAGGATTCAGTCAGGCCTGACCAAGTGCAGAAATTTGCATCTTGGCATGAACTGTCAGTCCCAAGGAAGGAGGCGTGGCCTGTGCAACTGTCAGGCTTGGCCTGAGTGTCTGTTTGTCTTGGTGAAGGAGGCGTGGCCTGAGTGTCTGTCTGTCTTGGTAAAGGAGGCGTGGCCTGAGTGTCTGTCTGTCTCTGTAATGGAGGCGTGGCCTGAGTGTCTGTCTGTCTGTCTCTGTAATGGAGGCGTGGCCCGAGTGTCTGTCTGTCTCTGTAATGGAGGCGTGGCCCGAGTGTCTGTCTGTCTCTGTAATGGAGGCGTGGCCCGAGTGTCTGTCTGTCTCTGTAATGGAGGCGTGGCCAGAGTGTCTGTCTGTCTGTCTCTGTAATGGAGGCGTGTCCTGAGTGTCTGTCTGTCTCTGTGACGGAGGTGTTGCTCGAGCGTCTGTCTGTCTGTCTCGGTGATGGAAGCGTGGCTCGAGTGTCTCTGTCTCAAGGAAGGAGACAGATGGCCTATGTGCCTGTCCGTCTCAATCAAGGAGGCTGGGACTGATGGGTACAAAGACCAAACCTACGTCACTTGGACTGTAAGGCTAAACGAGATTCAAGTCCATCTACACCGCTAGCAAAAAAACAAACGAAACAAAAAACAAGTGATCCAGCCGTGTGGCAAAAGTGTTTAGAGATAAAAATTGTGCTTTACTGTAGTGATGAGTTTGCTTGAGTGGTTTTGGCAAAACAATAATGTTTTCAAGGCAGAAGAAAAGGTTGAGAAGGGAATTGTTGAAGCTGTGATCATGAGAAAGTAGGACAGGATGCAACAGAGAGAGAAAAATAGAGAGAAAGCAAACGGGAAAGAGATTGAAATTATAATCCTCTGTCCATCTGTTGAAATCATCCAGCAGTTTAAGCGTCCACACACACACACACACACACACACACACACACACACACACACACACACACACACACACACACACACACACTGCTCTCTCTTTCTCCTCTTCGCTTTAGAGGGCCAAAAGTGAATAACACATTCCAGGAGCTGATGTTAACGGCCTCCGTCCTCACTTCCTGCTTCCTGCTAAACACTTTTCGCTTGTTGACCTCGTGGACGTCTGGTCTCCTCTCTGTTGTCGAGCTTTTTCCTGCTCCAGTTCATTAGTGATCCAGCATGGGTGGAACATTTCCGAGACTAAATAAAAGAATTGCACAACTTTGCCAGATCAGCTGAAACAGAGGGGGACGATCATTTTAACTGTAAAAAAATAAAGATTAAGGTGAGAATCACAAAGCGATGAACCCTTCAAAAAACCCACAAAAAAAATAGAATCATATAAATAGATTTCTATATGTTTATTAATTTCCTGAACAACTACTTGTTCGGTAGTAAATACATTTATTGTTTTAAAAATAAATTCCAGCAATCACAGGTCGTGACGTCGCTTTAACACCAGGATGTGGAGTTACTCATTGAGGTTTTATGTGTGAAGTGTGTGTACCGGGATCTGAGATAAGCCTCGGTTTCCGTCATCCTCGTCAGGAACATTGCAGCATTAAAGGTTACGCATTAAGCCTCAGGAATTCAGCAGGCGTCGCGTTTCCACGTCATAACGGAAAGGTTAAGGCATCCGTGGAGAACCTGCTCACTTCATTACACAACGTTCAGCTTTCCACCCCGTGTTCTTTACGGGAATATTTACACTGTAATTTATCATCTGGCGCCCAAACAGTCAGCCGTACTGCGCGTTGATCTGAAAGTGAGATGATGTGATTATTCATCCACCAACTTCCCTCCTCATCCTGCCGTGTGCGAGAGTTAATCCGCTCCCCGCCAGGCCTGTAATGGGAAGAAAAAAAGAAGGTCTGAGTGATGTGTGTTGCGTTAATCCCGCGCACAGTCCAATCCCAGCATCCATCTGTCACAGTCATCTAGTAAATAATCTGTTGTTCTAATCTCACTCAATCCTGTGACAGTGACTGCACGGTGGACGGGCGAGATAAACATGTCAACACTGCTGAAAAGAAAGACACCGAGGGGAACGGTTCAATTAAGAGAAAATAAGGGTTAATAAGGACTATAAATAAATTAGACAGGAAAGAAAAACATCAAATGCAAGAGAAAAAGGATGAGAAGGACAAAAAGACAAAAGAATAGGGATCAAATAATAAAATACAATGGAGAGAACCAGGACAATCAGGAAAGAAAAATAGAAAGCAGAAGTAAGAGGTGAAGAAAAGGAGAATGAAAGGCAAAGAGAAATTGCAAAAAGACAGCAGGAAAAAAAATGCAAAAAAAAGCTTAAAACCAAGAAAAAAAAGCAAAGGATGAAAAGAGGAAAGTAAAGTGGTAGAACTAAAAGAGAGGATATGAAGGGGCAAATAAAACTGAGAGAAAGGAAGTGAGAAGGAAAGATAAAAAGAAGTCAGAAGAAATTGAAAAAAGGTGGAAGTGAAGGAGAAAAAGGAAGAAGAAAAAACAAAAGAAGCACAAAGAGAAGGACGGAGGAAAGCAAAAGAGAGGAAAAATAGACAGGGGGAGAACAAGAAGGAAAGAAAAAAGAAAAGGTAAAGCGATTGTCAGGAGAAATGAGTAAAGAGAGGAATTACACAGAAGGAAGCTCCAGAAGCTGGAGAAGACGTTCACCAAAAGAAAAGTGAAAAGAGAAAGAAGGGAACACCAGATAAACAAAGACGGGTGGGACAGGGACTTATTAGTCCTCAAAGTTTACTGATCAGGAACAAAACTTCCATCCTGGGACCTCGTCACGTCACTGGCGTTACCCCCGCGCGGGGCAAACCTGCGCAGGACGAATAGATTTATTCTAGCAGGAGAGAAGCGACTGAGTCGACCGCGAGGTTTACACGCCTAATATTTACCCACGGAGCGGATTGTTAAAGGTTCACTCCACCGCTCACGATCCCAACGAACCACCATTCAGATCCGACCGGCTCGAGTCAGACTCTCCCGCCCGAGGAGGCGCGCTGGTGTTCCCATTATCACCTGAATGTTTGGGTCTGTGGAAATACATTTGTCCTGCTTTTTACACCATTATTATTTATAATCTAATATGCTTCTGGGATTCGAACCCACAGCGTTCATGTCACTTCAGCAGTGTATTATTGTGTTTTTGCAGCTTTTTCTTGCACTCTCCACATCCTAATCTAGTGTTTCTCTCTCTCTGTTTTAGTAAAGAAAGCCAGACTCCAGGGCCCTCCAGGTAAGCTCAGAGTCTCCTCTCCTTTCCTCCAAGTGTGTTGTGACCTTTTTCCTGCAGTGTAACACAAGACGGAAGTTTAGCGTTGTGTTTGAAACAAGTTTTCAGGTTTCAGGTTTCTTCCACAAAGCCCATTTGTTCAGGGTTTGTTCTAATCCTTGTATTTTGCACCATAACAGCACAGAAGGAAACGCAGAACTGAAGTTAAAGTGTAGATTCGATACACACTGGTGTGGGGTTGGTTTTCAGGAGTTGGGCTCAGCCCCTTAATTCCAGTGAAAGGAACTCTCAATGCTTCAGCATACCAGGACATTTTGGACAGTTTTCTGCTCGCAACTTTGTGGGAACAGTTTGTGGACGGCCCTCTTCCTGTGCCAACATGACTGCGCAGCAGTGCACAAAGCAAAGGTCCATAAAGAATTTGACTGGCCTGATGTGAACCCGGTAAATGACCTTTG
This sequence comes from Clarias macrocephalus, assembly GCA_011419295.1. Lineage (NCBI taxonomy): Eukaryota > Metazoa > Chordata > Actinopteri > Siluriformes > Clariidae > Clarias > Clarias macrocephalus. Next base: position 18,388 of record JAAGKR010003242.1, read on the forward strand.
GAATGGATTAGAGCGCAGACTGTGAGCCACGCCTTCTCGTCCAACATCAGTGTCTGACCTCACAAATGTGCTTCTGGAAAAATGGTCAAAAATTCCCATAAACACACTCCTCCTTCCCAGAAGAGGTGAAGCTGTTATAGCTGCAAAGTGGGCGGGGCCAACATCATATTAAACCCTATGGGTTAAGAATAGGATGTCACTCAAGTTCATATGCATGTGAAGGCAGGCGAGTGAATAGTTTTGGCGATATAGTGTATGAGGCGTGTTCGAGTCAAACCGGGATTTGCGGAAGACCGAAAGGACTGTACGGTGATGAGACTCTAAGCCGCAGTAAGAATAGAGACTCTGGGCCGGGGAGTGCGGTCATTCCACCAAGTGGAACGCCTGATCCCTGAAAAAAATCGATGGATAACTTGTCACCAACTTGTGCATCTGTCTGTGCAAATTGTACACACAATCATTCACCCATATTCACCCTCACTCCAGATCATTTCCACATGTCATTAAAGGAGTTCCTGGGAGGCCAGGGTTTCAGATGTGAATCAGACAGACAGTCCCACCATGGCTCTGGTGCACTGGGAAATATTTCCACCTTGATGGTTTCCAAGCACTAGTGAAACACTGGGATAAGTGCATTAGTGTAGCGGGAGATTATATAGAGAAATAAATGGAGTTTTTATTCTAATAACTGTGCTCTGTTATTCTGCATAATCCAAAGTCTTGGTTTGACTTGAACACCCCTATTTTTTTTTTCTTCACTGTGCTTTCAGTCAAATTCATGCACTTGTGCTGTGAATATCAGAGGAGATCTGCTGGAATAAAACCTCGTCCATGTGTCTGTGCGAGTCCGATCAATCGATGTGCATTAGGGAACGTCCTGAGGCCGTGCTGCTTCCTGTCCACTGGGAATGAGATCAGTCTAGGTTAAGCCCAAATCCCTCCCCCCCCCTGCGATAATCCTCTCCACTGCTTGCTCTCAGCACTTTCCCATAAGCCCCATGACCGAGGAGGAAGTGAGGGAATGCTGGGGAATGCCCACGCTCCGTCTCACACAGAACACACACACAACCTCTAAACTCTCACGTCACTTCATATCGCTCTGAGGAAACGATCACAGACATGCAGGAGCTGTTACTGTATGTGCCGGATGAAACGGTACTGAACACGCTGTTGTAGGAAGTGATGGTTTTAAGTCCGATAACACACAAAAGTTGACTCATCCATTCAGCAGACCAAAAAAAAGACACCTTATTATGTTAGAGAGAAATTATGACGTGTATATAAAAAATAATAAACAAAAATGAAGTTCGAGCTTTACTTCTGACTTCTCGCACAAAACTAAACATTGCAGTTGTAAAGAGCAGCAATGTCAGTTATGTGGTAGTCATGAGCGTCTCTAAATTAATTATTAAATAGTACAATAAAAAATTATAATAATAAAAATAATAATAATAATAATAAATAAGAAAACATCTATTATTTTTAATGCTTATTCTGTGCATGTGGTAGCTGCATGGAAGTTTGCCAACCTGTTACAGGGCACACACACACACACACACACACACACACACACACACACACACACACACATATTATACAGTATGTTCAATTTCAACACTATGTGCCAAACACTAAGTCACTGTGCCATCATAATGATAATAAATAAATAAATTTAAATAACAATAATAAATAAATTAAAATAATAAGAATAATAAGGTGGAGGAAGAAGGAGAAAAGAAGAAAAGATTCTCAAATGCAAATATATGAATAGTCATAATTTATTTGAACAGCTGAACAAAACCAAAATACAGTAGTAAAATAAAGTTAGTAATAAATAATATTAGTTTGTTTGTTTTTTCGTTTCCGCTCTGTTTTGCTCACACGTCTGGTTCACAGCGTCTCTGCGCCTCCTCTGTAACTCTGAGCCTCTGTGATCCACAGCGTCGTGTTAAGAAGATAGATAGACTATAACTTAATCAGACCTAAACTTAGGGTGTGATTACACTACAAAACTCATAATCATAATTACCTTGGTCAATATTGAGCTGATATTTCAGATCAGTAATAACTTAAACGAAAAAGCATCGTCTTTTGTCCCGTGGATTTTCTTGAATTTTGAATATAAATCAATTGAAAAACCAAAAAAGAGCTAAATATGAATAAAAGAGAGAAGAGGCTGATTCAGTGATTTGTCACATGTACCGTACAGCACAGTGAAATGATATTTTCTCGTATCCCAGTTAGAAAGCTGAGGTCAGTGCGCAGGGTCAGCGGGTACAGCACACCTGGAGCAGATGGGGTTAGGGGACTTTTTTCAAACTACATCATGGTTTCTATAGTAACAGCTAATTGATAAGAACTCCACGTGAACAGATTAAAAGTCTTGGAGTTGTTGACCGTTTTTTGCAATAGAAGGTGTTTATTTAGCATTTATGGAAGGAGTCTCCAGTGTCAGTGTTGCAAAGCCGTATTATGAGTTCAGAATTTACAAGTACAAAATCTTGTAAATCTTCAGGAGCAAGAATTGTCATGAACACGTCTGCACAAATTGGCCTTTTTTAGTTACAATTTTGGCGCTCCAGGGTTCAACAGTGGCAACTCGGCAGCGCCGGGGCTCGAACCACAAGACCTTCTGATCAGTAACACAGAACACACTGCCCTAGTGAGAGAGGGAGAGAGAGAAATTCCACAGTCGGTTGAGGGTGAAGCAAATGGACACAACGTTTATAACACGAAACAAAAACATCATGCAAAACCGAATGCAGCAAAATAATTATTTCATCTCGATTCTCTCTTATAAACTATGAGAAGTCAAAATTATAACCGAAAAAGAAATTAGAGTTTTAGACCAAGTTGGTCAATAAAATGCAATAAAATACGATTTTGTACTTGTAAATTATGAACTCATAAAACAGCTTTGCAACACTGACACTGGTGACTCCTTCCATAAATGCTAAGTAAACACCTCCTAATGTAAAAAAGGCTCAAAATATCAACAACTACATGATTTTTGATCTGTTCAAGTGGAGGTACAGTATTATTAATTAGTTGTTATTATAGAATCTATGATGTAATTTAAAAAAAGTCTAAGCTGACCAATCAGAATTGTGATTTCAGCATCACTTTGTTCAACTGCATTGAAAAGCAAATAATTTTATATAATGATTTTATATATATATATATAAAATAAAAATTTTTGGCAGATATATTATAACATATAAAGAAAGCATTACACACACAAAGGCCTCTTGTACTGTGCTCAAGTCCGTAATTTAAAAAGTATTTTCCAGGAAACAGCACTTTATTTCTGGCGATGATCAGATGATCGGTAGCTGATAACGCCGCGGCAGGTGGGACGTCACCGAGCGACGTGTAGCGCGCTTTGTATTGGCTCGGTCTCAAGTCAAACACGGGATGAGACGAGCGTCCTGCACTCGAGTCGCGTCTCCTCCCTGTGTGGCCGAAGGTAAACAACGTCCGCGAGCCGAGCCTTCTCTATTGACACTCGGCTCCTTTGTCTCGCGGAGATCCGGCGTGTTTGCTCAGTTCTGTAAACTACATTCATCCTGCCACCACACACAATGCGGCCTGCTTCACACAGATCATGTCAGCTGTCGGGCTAGATTTAAGAGGGTTTGTTAGACATTGTGTGTGTGTGTGAGACTGTTTGAGTGTGTGTAAGTGTGGGGAAGTGTTGGGATGAAAACAGGAATAAATGTTGGGAAAAACATCATTTGCTCTTTTTCCAGTGACAGTTTTATTCCGAATTCCTTTCTGAGATGCTTTTCTGCTCACCTCGGGTGCGAAGGGTTTTTATTTGAGCCGTCATTCGTGTAGACGAGTGTAGAGGATGTCTAGGAGCTCCAGACGTTTGACTGGTGGTGTAAATTTAAATGTTTTCTCACTCAACGACTGCATGCACGTTCATATTTAATATTTAACAATTATTTACATTTCTCTGTATATACATGACATCATGTTTGTTTTGTCTGTGACGGGAAACGGTGTGTAATTAGTGTGTCGAGGAAACGCTCGAGTTGTTAATCCTGCCCTCCCCCCTCCCCCAGGTGTCTTAGTCTCGGTCTCTCAGGACGCCAACACTAATGCTCGCTAATAGCAGGAGTGGACAAAGCCGGTCTATAGGGTTCACTTTCAATCCCAGTGAAGTGGCATTTTGTAATTAAAAGCAGGTCCCAAGGCAGAGGAAAAGTCAGTTCTAATTGTTTTGTGTCTCCGGGAGCTGCTGTGAGTCCCTGGCCATCAGTTTAGCCTCGAATTAAGATCAAGACTAAGCGAGTTACGTGTGATGTTTAACCCGGTTTGGGATGACGTGCAGGATTCCTTTGTTTGTTTGTTTTTTCTTGAATTCTGAGACTTTTTCCATCCATCGATAAATTCATCCATTTTCTGAAACAATGATCCCCTGTAAGGTCACGAGGGAACCCAGTGGAGTCTGTCTCAGAGCACAAGGGACAAGGCGGAGACACCCTGAATGGAGGGCCAACGCATTACACGGCTCAAGCGCGCACACACACATACAGACACACACACACACACACACACACACACACACACACACACACACCCAATCGTACACTACAGGCAGTTTGGCAACACAATTCAATCTACACTGTGGGTCTTCAGACTGTAGGTCGGAAACCAAGAGCCTCAGAACAGAGCAATGACTCGACCTCCCAGCCCTCGAGGTGCCGCCTGACTCCTGGAAAGGTTTTCTTCTCAACTTGGTTGTCGTGTGATCTTAAAGTAAAGGGTCTAATCTTGGGCAATAACTCCTCTACCTCTAATCTGAATATGAATCCAGAACGGACAAACCTGCAGGCTGCTCATCTATGAGCAACCAAAACATTAATAATGATTCTGTAGACTATAGAACCTTGTGATCTTCATTCTGGGAGCTAAAGAACCCTTGAAGATCTGCTTTTGCTGCAGACAGTGTAATGTACCAAAGACCATGAGGACCAAGAGGACCAGTCTGAAATGTCTGGTTCAGGTTTATTATTTTTTTTAATGAGCATGAACTTAAATTAAAATGGGAGCATGTAAAATTAACAGATTATCATTTTTTATTATTTTAAATTTGTACACACATGTTCGGTTATCACCAATCAAATTTATGATTTAAAAAAATGAATAAATAAACACTTCTTTTTTATTTATTTTTTATTTTTTACTGTATCTGTGGTTAACATGCGAGTGTGTAATGCATTAGCCTGCGTATAGATAGGGTGAGAGTTAAAAGCACTGCACATTGTGTACCTAGGCCCAGTAAAGGTAAAGGACAAAAGCATTTGTTGGCCCCCATGGGCCCACGCTGCACCGCCCCTTTGTCTAATATCCTTCGTTTATCACCGTTCTGTCCTGACATCTGACCTTTTCCCTCCTCAACAGCATCTCATTCTTTAAATAACCCAGAGTGTTCTCTTCGTCCATGATATTCCTGTTTGAATTCGTTGTTTTGTTGACGCTGTAGTCATGGGCAAAACTGGATTGCGTTTGAATCACCACGGCAACCAAAAATGACAAAAAACGCAGGATGTTTAAATGAATGTGTTTTAACAGCTGAAAGTGCTGTGTGTGTGTGTGTGTGTGTGTGTGTGTGTGTGTGTGTGTGTGTGTGTGTGTGTGTGTGTGTGTGTGTGTGTGTCAGAGTGTGTGTTTTTCTCTTAATCCTCATCCACTCTGAAATGAAGCCGTCGCGTTACATCACACTGCGTAATCCTTCCTCCACATTCGAGATTTTCTAGCCGCGATCGCCAGACGATTTCATAATCAAATCCTGTCTAACGGAGAATTGTAACTCGCACTCGTGCTGAAGCCCTGAGAGACGGCGAGTCACTGATGAACACCTCATTTACATCTGAAGGGTTCATACAGCTTGTGTAGCAGGACGATAAAAATAATAAACAGCAATAAAATAATAACAGTGACATGATTCGTCTTGTTTTTATTAATAATATTAACGGTAAAATGATAACAAGCCAGCAATTAAATAAACCAGCAATAATGGTGACAAAAACAACAACAACAATAATAATTAAGTTTAGAATCCATCATGCAACAGTCGGTTCCGATTGCGTCCGATTGGACGGGAGGCGTTCCACGAGTGGTGATATACAGCATAACAGCACTGGGACAGTTTCTCACCTCCATGGTTTATTCTCTGCACCTGTTGTTCCACCAGGCGCAGGAGGATGTTGGAGCAAAACAGCTGGTTAAAACAGCCTTTTCATGTGATGTTGCTTACTTGTTAAAAGACTGTTGTGAAATCAGGTATTGATGATTCCACGGAGGAAAGTGTATAAGGGGAGTCAAAAGTAGTCATGGGAGGCGCATACATGTTCTTTCCTATCAATCAAAGCAGTGCTGGATACTCGTGTGTGTGTGTGTGGGTGTGGGTTTGGGTGTGTGTGGGTGTGGGTGTGTGTGTAGAAGAGGGCGCTTCCCTGTGTTGAATGTGTTTCACTGGGAGATCAAAAAGATACGTCTCAGGCAAAGCAGAAAATCTGACCTGTGATAATGAGGGGAACTGGCATGTGTGGACTCTGCATAGGGTGTCTGTACAACTCCTTAAGTAGAGGACTGGTGCTGTCGAATAGCAGTAAAGCAAAATATTAGAGTCTGCATTAAAGATTCTGAGGGTTGTTGGTTTGGTGGATGGAACAAACAACATACTGGAATGTAGCCATTCTGTCTTCTTTCTCTTCCAGACAAGTTCAATGCCTACGTGACCCTGAAGGTGCAGAATGTCAAGAGCACGACCATCACGGTGCGGGGAGACCAGCCATGCTGGGAGCAGGACTTCATGTTGTAAGACTCCACACATGTCACACACACACACATTTAACTTCGCTAAATGAATAGACTCTGCAGACTTGGAGTAACTGGAGTCTATTCATTTATATAGTGAAAAACGTGCCCAAAGATGCTAATTGCAGATTAGTGCTAATTGACGTTTCAAAATTGCTCAGTGTGAGCGAGTGCGCGTGCGCATGTGATGGATTGGCAACCTGTCCAGGGTGTACGCTCCCTGGTGCCCTACGCCTCCTGGCATAGACCCTGTATGCGGTATAGATGATGATAGATGAGTGAGTGAGGTGTTTGTTTAGTTCTTAATCTTGAATGTGCCGCTAACTTCTGTTTCCATGTTTTAGGTTTGATATTGGGGGGGAATATTCAGTCATGATTATCTTAACATCTTCTAATATTTTTGCATTTACATAAATTGATACACATGAAATGATCAATACAATACACACATATAAAGCTTTTTTGTTTTGTTTTGAACTGTGCATGACTTGCATCATCACGTCAAATCCAGACTTATTGCCATAGATGCCATAGATATTTATGCTTAAAAATCTGGTGATCATAACAATTTTTCAAACTACTCTCCTCTGTGAACTTTGATTAAAAAGTGTTCAATTTCAGTTTTAATTCCAAATATTATAATGAGCCCTAGTCATGTGACCAAGTATGCTTTTCATATGGAAACATTTGGAAATATTTGTGAAATATACAAAGTTTCTCGAGGTTAAGTTGTGAGTGGTATACCTTATACCACAGCGCTGTTGAATTCTGCACTCTGATTGGTCAGAAAGTGCTGGTTTATATTAATGCGCTAATTCTGATTTGTTAATTTTCTGTTCATTTTAATCTATTGTCTGAGACCCCATCACCCCCCAACCATGACAAAATAACAAGTTTGTGTCATCAGCGTTCCTCCCACTGTCTAACAGCTGGCTGTTCATATATGTTATGTGATGTTCTTTTCCATGACATCATTTTACAATACACCCCCCCCCCAGGGCAGGGGTCGGCAACCCGCGGCTCATCAATAAATAATGAATATTTCATTTAAGTGTATTTTATTACTTTTAATTTTAATGTATTAAAGTAAAGATTATGGTGATAAAAAAACGTTTAATTTTTTTGATGCTCAAAATATGCTTCACAACTTCCAACGTGCGACACCCGCCGGCACGAGATTTTTTGAGCTTTTCGACACCCGGTTTTATTCAGGTTGACCGCTGACTGCACGCGCCGGTACACACGATAAAATCATGACGGCACACAGAAGCAGGTGGCATTTTTGGTTTGCAGGTGCAGGGTTTTTTTTTTTTTTTTTTTCGGAGTTCAGATTTTTTTTTTTTTTTTTGCATGCAGAAATTTAGAAAAAATTTGGCAGATTCACTTATTCTGAGTGAGTCACATTTATCTGATTTACAGCGTTGAGCAAGAATTTTATTTGTCACATGATTGTACAAGTATAATAGTAGTGAAATGCAATTGCAACAATACAGGGGTTGGACGATGAAACTGAAACGCCTGGTTTTAGACCACAATAGTTCATTAGTACGGTGCAGGGCCTCCTTTTGCGGCCAATACAGTATCAGTTCATCTTGGGAATGACAGATACAAGTCCTGCACAGCGGCCAGAGGGATTCTGAGACGTTCTTCTTGCAGAATAGTGTCCAGGTCACTACGTGATGCTGGTGGAGGAAAACGTTTCCTGACTCGCTCGTCCAAAACACCCCAAAGTGACTCAATAATATTTAGATCTGGTGACTGTGCAGGACATGGGAGATGTTCAGCTTCACATTCATGTTTATCAAATCACTCTGTCACCAGTCTCGCTGTGTGTATCGGTGCATCATCATCCTGATACACGACACCGCCTTCAGGATACAATGTTTGAACCATCAGGTGCACATGGTCCACATGCACATGGTCCTCCAGGCTGGTCAAATTTAGCCATGAAACCTCCAACACTAAATTGGCCAGTGTTTCAGTTTCATTGTCCAACGTATGTATGTATGTATAATTATTAGAATTTCAAAAAAAAATTAATCTGACATTATGATAAGTACTTGAGTAGTCTTTTTTTTTCATCTTTAATTTGTATACAGTAACAGGTATATTTTGGAGTAATTTTCAATATTGTAGAAGCAGAGAGAAAAGAGAAATGGACTGGGGGGGGGGTGGAGAGAGAGAGGAGGCTTTTTATCTTCAGGTACTCCAGTGGTTCTCAGTTCTGCTCCTGGAGGACCTCAGGTTCTGCACAGTGTTTTCTCAGTTCTGCCTTTTCTGAAACAAACTGGACGTGAAGGAGCAGGAAGACTCTAAAATGTGAAATCGTCCAAGACTGGAGTGGAGTTCCCACCACACACCAGAGTGTGTGTGTGTGTGTGTGTGTGTGTGTGTGTGTGTGTGTGTGTTTGTGTGTGTGTGTGTGTTTGTGTGTGTGTGTGTGTTTGTGTGTGTGTTTGTGTTTGTGTGTGTGTGTGTGTGTGTGTGTGTGTGTGTGTGTGTGTGTGTGTGTGTGTGTA
>JAAGKR010003242.1:27754-67754 GCA_011419295.1 Clarias macrocephalus
TTGGCCAGTGTTTCAGTTTCATTGTCCAACGTATGTATGTATGTATAATTATTAGAATTTCAAAAAAAAATAAATCTGACATTATGATAAGTACTTGAGTAGTCTTTTTTTTTTCATCTTTAATTTGTATACAGTAACAGGTATATTTTGGAGTAATTTTCAATATTGTAGAAGCAGAGAGAAAAGAGAAATGGACTAGGGGGGGGGGGGTGGAGAGAGAGAGGAGGCTTTTTATCTTCAGGTACTCCAGTGGTTCTCAGTTCTGCTCCTGGACCTCGCGTGCGTGCGTGCGTGCTGTGTGTGCTGCACATGTGTGTGTGCTGCACGTGTGTGTGCTGCACGTGTGTGTGCTGCACGTGTGTGTGCTGCACGTGTGTGTGCTGCACGTGTGTGTGTGTATGTGTGTGTGCTGCACGTGTGTGTGTGCTGCACGTGTGTGTGTGCGCTGCACGTGTGTGTGTGCGCTGCACGTGTGTGTGTGCGCTGCACGTGTGTGTGTGCGCTGCACGTGTGTGTGTGTGTGCTGTGTGTGTGTGTGTGTGTGTGTGCACGTGTGTGTGTGTGTGTGTGCTGTGTGTGTGTGTGTGTGTGTGTGTGTGTGTGTGTGTGTGTGTGTGTGTGTGTGTGTGTGTGTGTGTGTGTCCAGTTAACATAGAATTGACTACAATGTGCTTTCCAGTAATGCAGTGTCTCTGTCAGACCTCGACCGTGTGCTGTGTGCACTGTACTGGAAGGAAGTGGACTTTGGTGTCTTCCTGTCCTCTGTCCCGTCCACTGTTGACATTCAGTGCTTTAATATCCAGGACTAATTTAGATATGAACCCTGTTCTACTGTAAATGTTCCTTACAGTCAGCCTTAATTAAAGTTGGATTGTGTTTGTCTTTTCTAGTTTATATCTGCAGCGTTATATGATTCAGTGTAACTCAGCTACAGTCAGGACATTCGTTGAAATAAAAAAAAAAATATTTAAAACACGACTGTTAAAAAGGTTACTTTACTGCATTGATGTCTCTGATCTGTAATTTTTTCAGTACTTCTGCTTACAAATATTAAACTTTTCATTCAAATTAATGCTCGTAAACATGACCTCAGAACCAACATCCATTCCTTATATATATTTAACCAAAATGCATAAAAAGACATAACACCACATACAATACTTATTTAATAACTTTTTAAATAATAATATACAAAAAAAAACAAAAAAACAGGCCCATCCTGTAGTAAGAGCGGCTCCTAACCAGCCTTGAAATAAACCTGTCCACTTTAAATGCCAGAATTCTGTCCTTAAATATCATTTGTGAATTATTGTTTAATCCCTAATAACATCATTTTTATTCATAATTTATGATTTTTAAATATCAGCCGATCTTAAGCAGCATCTGTTTAATAACCCATGCCAACTTTCGTTGTGGAGCTGAGCCCAAATATCTTCACTATTAGAAAACAGAGAGCAACTATAATGCCAGTAGTATCATGCCAGTCCACTCCATAAAGTCTCCATAAAGTCTCCATAAAGTCTCCATAAAGTCTTCATAAAGTCTTCATAAAGTCTCCATAAAGTCTTCATAAAGTCTCCATAAAGTCTCCCTTCTGTCAGGTTGTGTCCATCCTGTAAACGTCATTACACGGTCAGTTTGTGAATTTATTGTCATTTCGTGCCTGTTTGGAAATGATGTGTCCTAATTATGTTGTTCTGTGTTTATTCCTAAATGTTATTATGTGCCTATTACTGCACATACAGTCTTGTTCAAAAGTTAGTACCCCCTCTTTTAATTCTGGTTTTTTTATTTATTTATTTTTTTTTTTAAGAGCATAATAAAAATCATCCGATCGTAGTCGGTCTCAGTATTAAGTGAGTACAACCTCAGATATAACTTTTTTTTCACCGTGCCATCATTTATTTAACAAAAATGAAGCCGATGGGAAAGAAACCATGGGAGCAATACTAAGTACCCCCCCTCATGATGCAGTAACTTGTAGATCCACATTTTGCAGCAATAACTTGAAGCAAATGTATCTTGTATGACATTATCAGTCTCTCACATTGCTCTTCTAAGGTCCCGGGACAGCATTTCAATTGGGTTGAAGTCTTTGCGGATGTTGAGAAGAGCTGTGCGTGCGTAAGCAAACTCCCAAAAATCTCAATGAACTGGAGTAACGTTGTAAAGAATAATGGACCAAAATTCCTCCACAATGATGTGAGAGATTGATCATATGTATTATATTAATATTATTATATTATTGCTGCTGAAGGTGGATCTACAAGCTATTGAATCATTGGGGGATGGCGGGTGTACTTAGTATTGCCCACATGTTTTTTTTTTTTTTTCATGAAAAAAAAAGTTGCTTGTTGTTGTATAAGGTTGTTTTTACCTAATACTGATAGCTGATTTAAAAAAAAAAAAAAAAAGTTTTTTACCAACAAAAAAAAAAGGTTTGTAAAGGGGGTACTAACTTGTGAACATGAGTGTAATGTCATTGTATGTCATGCTTTGTCTATTCCTATATGCCATTCTGTGTCATTCTGTCTGTGTTTCCTACTATACTGTCATTTTTTGTGTTCTGGATCTGTCATTATTTAATGTCATTCTGTGTCTGTTCCATGATGTCGTTCTGCCATTTAGTTTATTTTTCCATATTGTCATTCAGACTCATCCTCTGTATGTTCCCTGGGGTCATTCTGTATCTATTTTATAATCTTATTCTGTGTCATTCGGTGTCCTTTTGTGTTTTCTTTTCTTTCGTTCTTTGTCGTTTTCTATTCTTTCTGTAATATTATTCAGTGTCTGTTCAGTTATGCCAGTCTGTGTAATTTGCGTACATTCTATGTATGATCTATTTCATACCATCATCCTGTGTCTAGTCACTCGTCATTCCGTATACACCCAAATCACGTCACCTTGTATCTATTGATTTTTTTTTTTTTTTTGTGACTGTTAGTGTCTCTCCCCTGATGTCACCACGTTTACACTGTATCATGTCAATCTGTCATTGTGTGTGTGTGTGTGCACAGTAATGTGATCGTGTGTGTGTGTGTTCGGTGTTGTCATACGGCGCATGTTCCGTAATTTCGTACTGGAATGTCCTTTAGTATCCGGTCCATATTGTTAATTTTTTGTGAATATATATATATACATTACCCCGAGCAACAAAATCCAGATATCCTGCACATGCTGTCTGTTCATGTGACGCCCGCCATTAGTCTGCTTTTAGGCTCCTCCCCCTTGCCGGCCCATCTTTACCAACCCGAACACGCCTCTGACGGGGCTTCTGGTGAAGCTGATGACATTAAACAACACTGTATGTACAGTAACAAGCCTCCACGTGTGGATGTGTTTGCCGTCATGCGTGATTGGTCATGTGAGCGGTACGGAGTGTGTCTTCAACATGTCACTCGGCACTACACACGGCCGACAGCTGCGTGGCTCAGTGTTTTTGTGTTTCTGCTGATAACAGATGATGAAGAGTGTATTAATATACAGTATAGTGGAAAAAAAGAATTCAGAGAGAACAAAGTGCTGCTAATTGGGTTGGACCGTGAGACAAATACAACATGTAATAATGAGAAATTTATATGGAAACATTTTTTTAATTTTGAAAACCTTGATTAGAGTCATTACAGTCTAATTAAACATAGTGTTCAAGTCAAACCGGGATTTAAACTCCTAAAGCTTTATTTCTCCGTATAATCCCCTGCTACACTAAGGCACTCATCCCTGGTGCTTGGAGTCATAATCGGACTGCGTGCTTCATGTCTGAACCCCTGGCCCCCCCTGGAACTCCTTTAATGCCCCAAACATGTGGGATTTTTTATATTTTTCTTCTTTAGAAAAGTCCGATGTAAAGCAGTTACAGAAGAGTTAATCTCTTAAAGAAGAGATTGCATTTAGTGAATTCTTGTTACAGAAGCTGCATTTTATTAATTTCAGTCTTTATTTTTTTATTTTATTAAACGAACGAAAAAAACGAGAGCCTGGTCAGAGTGTATTTGCTCATAGCTGGTATAATGTATCATAATATAATATATGAAAAATTTTCTTATTACATGTAACTATAAATTGATTTAATATGTACAACCGTGGCCTATAGTTTAGAGAATGAAACAAATATTAATTTTCACAAATTCTGCTGCTTCAGTGTCAGGTGTTACTCTGGTGTACTGAAATATAATTACAAGCGTTTCATGAGCTTTTATTGACAATTACAGTTACATTTACGTTGATGTATAGAGTGAATATTTGCAGTGTTGATCCTTCTTTTTGAAAAAATCTTCGAATTCGCTCTGGCATCCTGTCAGTCAATTCCTGGACCACATCACGGTTCATTCTTGCATAATCAATGCCTGGAGTTTGTCAGAATATGTAGGTTTTGTTTGTCCACCCACCTCTTGAGGATTGAAGCCAAGTTCTCAATATGATTAAAGTCCGGGGAGTTTCCTGTCCATGTACCCAGAATTCCCATGTTTTGTTCCCCGAGCCACTTAGTTCTCACTTTAGTCTTATGCCGAGGAGCTCCATCATGCTGGAAAAGGCATTGTTCATCACCAAACTGGTCTCGGATGGTTGGGAGAAGTTGATCTCTGAGGATGTTTGTGTTCCGTTTTTTATTCATGGCTGTGTTCTTAGGCAAACTTGTGAGCGAGCCCCCACTCCCACACATGAACGGTCTCAGGATGCTTTACAGTTGGCATGACACAGGACTGATGGTGGCGCTCACCCTCTTCTTCTTCTGGGGAAACTTTTTTCCTGATGCCCCAAACAATCAGAAAGGGGCGTGTCTTCCTTTAATGCAAAACATGTACAGTATACAGTGATGACAGATTGCTGAAATAAAACCTTCTAGGATTTGCCATTGTAGACAAATATTCACTATCGAGCTGGGAATCATAACTTCATAAGGCTTCATCACCACCCCATTGTTGATCATCATTGATTCAATAACAGTGAGACGCTTTGTTTTATTTCTTACATCAATATGATGTAACTTATTAATGTTAAGTTATTAAATGCAAGCAATAAAGTTTTATGGAAGTTGTTTAATATTAAGAAGGCTTGTTTAACATGAGGCACGGCTCAGTCGCAAAACTCTTAATCTGATTGATTGATTTTATGATTTATGATTTAAACATTTGATTGTCCTGTGAGTCGGGTCTGGCTCTGCAGCAGCAGATGGGCGATGGTCTGAAACGCTCATTAACGGTTTACAATTAACGCATCTTATCGATTTTAAAACCGCTCTCTCTGTTCAGCGGTGAGACGAGTGGGACTTTATGGCGCTGTACATTAGGCTGAGCAGCCTTATAAACCCCTTCTTTCAGGAGTCATAACTGTACCCACCTCATGGCCGGGTTTAATGAACAGTTCAGTTCTAAAGGGAGCTCAGGAAAGCCAGATGTCCTCCCTGAACGAACAGGTCCTTCTAGTGTCCCTCGCAATACAGCTAACGTAATAAAGTGTAGGACTCCGTCCCCCCGAGGGAGCAAGCCCAGGGGACCAGAGGGCACTCCGAGCTCCTGGGGCGGTGAACTAGCATGAGGATGTGCATTCGATTAAATCACTGGTATAAGTTGGTATAAGATAAACGCGAAATGTAAAAGCATACAGATGCTAATCATGTGCCAGTCTCGTGCAGACGTTATAATTCTAAATGGAATAAATATTGCTGGTTTAAAATCTCAAATCAAATATTAAAATTCGGTGAAATTCTGTTCGAGTTCGGGTTCGAGACTCGCTTCGGGGTCTGTATTCATGGAGTTTGCATGTTCTCCCCATGCTTTGGTGGGTTTCCTCTGGGTACTCCGGTTTCCTCCTACATTCCAAAGGCGTGCAGATTGGGCTAATTGGTTAATTGGCGTTCCCAAATTGTCGAGGTCCTACCACGGTCATAAAAATGGGAATAAATACACTGGTAACCACCCCTGATCTCCACAGTCCCTAGGTGGACTACAATGGTTCCTAGATGGATGGATAGGTGGTGACCTTAATTTTTCCATTAATTTTTTTTCATCAACAGCAACCTCTCCCCCCATCCCCCACCTTTGATTTACATTTTGAAATCAAACACTGAATAATAAACCGAGGAGAGATTTAGTGAGACCTACAGAGGGACCGTCGGCTGGCAGGACGCCGAGCTTTTCACCGTGCAGATAAATGAGAGACGTTCTGCTTTCATCCCTCCATCTGTGTTGTAAATAAAGGAAAGGAAAGCGGCGCGCTGTGACAGCAGCGTTTAGAAACCTATTCATTATTTATCCAGCCTGTGAATGGCCTGTTAAGTGCGATGAGGATGAGACGAGGCTCGTCCACTGAGGGGGGCGGGGCACACGAACCTTTAGTAATATCTATCTATCTATCTATTTATTTATTTATTTATTTATTTATTATTCTCCGAGCTAGAAGGAGAGATTGTGCACTCAGTGGTGAAGAACGTGTGCTAGTTGTGTTGAACTTCAGAAATAATAAATAATGCATCATTTCCTTCTCTACGTTCAGTATTGAACAGCTCTATACAGTCCTGTTCCTCTCTCTTCGTCTTCCTCCTGTTCTTCTTTACATACTTCACAAATTTTAATTTCCCTTTTCTTGCTTTTTTGTTCTTCATCTTCCATGTTCCTTTCGTCGCTACTTTTTCTTATTTTTTCGCTTCCTCTTCACAATTTGCTTCTTTTTTTCTTCCTTTTTCTTCACTTTTATTTCTTTCCTCTTCTCTCTGCCTCTTTCATCTTTTTCCTCTTCTGTCATTTTTTTTTTCACTTTCCTTCAATTATTCATTTTATTCTACATTATTCTCAATTTATTATTTTTCCCTTTCCCTTCACAAATTCTCTCTGCCTCCTTGCTTTTTTTTCTCTTCCTCTTCCCGAACTGAAATTCTTCCTTAAACGCACTTCTTGACTTTGTATTTCTCTTCTTACTCTCCATTTGCTTTTCCTTTCTCTTCAGCTTCAACCTTTTCTTGTTTTTTCTTCATCCTCCTACTTTTTCTTCACATTTCTCCTTATTCTTTTTGATCTTCTTAACTCTTCTTCTTCTTCTTTACATTACGGCATTTAGCAGACGCCCTTTTCCAGAGCAACTTACATTTTCATCTCATCGTACATCTGAGCAGTTGAGGGTTGAGGGCCTCGCTCAAGGGCCCAACAGGGACCCTCCAAACCGTAGTCCAACGCCTTACCCACTGAGCTCCTCTTCCTCCTCTTCTTCCTCCTGACCTGGAATGGAATGCTGGTATCAGTCATTCCAAGGTTCCAGAATATCGATTATAATCCCTCGTAAACATTAACGTGACACTGTAGTGTGTGTGTGTGTGTCATGCTTGTTCTTCCTCCTTGTGATGCACCTGGTTGTCTTTGAAAGCTCACACACATGATAATTAGCCCCGCTCTTCCATACAGCGCTCCTCCTCCTCCTCCTCTCCTCCTCCTCCTGCTTCCTTTGTCTGATCTCATCCAGTCTTATCGTCTGATCTACAACAGGCACGGCTCATCAAGGTTTTCCAGAAGCAGACGGAAAGCTCGGTTGCTTTTAACGACATAACACAAAGCAAAGAGTTGAACCAAGTGTTTTGCACTTTGATTTTTTTTTTCCCCTAAACCGGGACGAGTTTTATTCCTTTGATTATGCCATAGCAATGTGTCTGCGATTACAATCTGTATTTATTAAAGAACCGTAAATCACCGTGTTTTGTACACAATTGTTCACTCACCGGCCTCCCAGGAAAAAAACAAACAAAAAACACTCAGTTGTCAGGATGTGTGTAAGCGCAAATTGCAGTTCTGAAGACTATGCGGGATGGGTGCATCGCTTCATGCGCTTCCCATCAAACCCTGACACGCCCACCGCTCTGGAATAGAGTCAGCCTGGACTCATCAGATCACATGACCTTTTCCAACAAGTCCAATTTTTATGCTCCCCAGCAAAACCTGAAGCCTTTTTTTTTTTCTGATGTCTCTCACTAACAAGTGGGGCTTTCTAATGGACACGCAGCTGTTTACCCCCCATCCTTTGAGTTCTCATCACATTAGGTGTGTGTGTGTGTGTACAGAAATGCTTTTACTTTCACTTTTAAACACAGGTCTGGTCCATTCATGACTTTTTCCCCCACCACATTTCTTCCACAAACTTTTCACTTCCAGGTTTCGATAATGTGTTGAAGGGTTCTTAATCGAGTTACAGCCATTTCAAATCTCCTTAGTTGTTTTCTTTGCTTGACCTTTATAATCATTTATTTATTTATATATGTGTTTGTTTGTTTTTGGCCAGGCAGTGTACAGAATATCACAAATTATACGCTACATATAGTATACATAAAGTGGACAAATGCAAGATGGAATGGGCTGAGTGAGGGACAGTGCGGTGCTGAACAATACTCGTGTGTGTACACATGCAAAATATGGTTAAGATGAGAATGCAATGAGTGTAAACAATACATTCTGCTTGGCAGCAATAATCCAGATCAATAAAGAATTTTTTCTTATACTCTATAATAATAGAGTGAAGCGGTTGTGCTGTGTGTGTTGCAGTGAGATCAGCCGCTTGGACCTGGGGCTCATCGTGGAGGTCTGGAATAAAGGTCTCATCTGGGACACCATGCTGGGGACGGCGTGGATTCCTCTCGAAAGCATCTGCCACTCAGAAGAGGTGACATATTTAAAAAATTTTTGCCATCGAGTTCTGGACCTGCATGTTTTTTGTTGTTTTTTTCCTCTGATCTGTGTCAGGTGTATTGATCAATTGATCGATTTGATTGATTGATCAAATTCAGAACATTCAGAACACTGGTTGATCATCATCCTCCTCCTCCTCTTAATCTCTTCAGGAAGGTCCTGGAGAGTGGACGTTTCTGCACTCGGAGGTTCTGATGAAGGCAGATGAAATCTGCGGCACCAAGAACCCGACGCCTCACCAGGTCCTCCTGGACACTCGCTTCGAGCTTCCCTTTGGTGAGACTCCACGCTTTAGTGTCGTCTTGTCTCTCCAGCAGTGCATCACTGCGTATCCTCATTAGGGTCAGTGTTTCAGTTTGAGAGGAAGTTACCTGAAGTTACCATTCAGACTGAAGTGAAGTGAACTGAGTTTCTCTTTTGCACCCTTGAATCCTTTACTGAGGAAGTGATGCCCTTTGTTTATCCGATCACGTCTAGGCTGTTCTAGCTTATCATGTTGATGTTTATTACAGTAATTTTTAGGAGTAATGGTAGTAAATAGTTTTTTTCTTTTTCTAATAATAAAGGAACATTGATACAGTATGTAATCTAGTCAGTATGTCGGTGCTGTTCAGCTACAGACAGGGACAACAAAGGACAAGTAAATGTTCCAGTGTCCTTACTTTTGGTTCTCTGATAGTTGACTAAATACTATAGTTAGTGTGTGTTTGTGCTTGTGTGTGTGCTGATGTGCCCTGCGATGGATTGGCACCTCATTCAAGGTGTAATCCCCCCTCCCCCCCTCCCCCTTCCATATTTTATTCTGTCCAGTCAAAAGTCCCGTTTTGACTTGAACGCCCCTTTTAATTGAGCACTGTGCAGGCTTGGTACTGCTGGGAATCGAATCCATGATCGACTGATCAGTGGTCTAAAATCTTATCCACTGTTCCTTGTAACTGTGGGATTAAAATCATTACTTTACTGTATTTGCCACTTTAATGGACACTGGTTTAAACTGGTTGGTTAAAGCTTTGCCGAGTCTCAGTGTTGGGTTTCACAGCACAGACTCGGTCACCGATTGATCCCATTCATAAAGAGACCTGTTTTATCCAAGCCCTTTGAAGCTGTGAGCATTTTTGATGTTCTGCTGTCCTTCAGTGGCTGGCCGTGCCTTCAAAGGCTGGGGATGTGATACAGAAACGCACAGCATTGATGCGCTGTACAGTGTATGTTCACGGTCACTGGGCAGGTCTGTTAAAGAATGTATAAACCTGGTGTAATTACAGTCTCGGCTTAAAAACAACTCTGTTTCTGTTGTTGTCTATTTCAAGTAATTAATGAATAGATCATGAAGGTGTTGAGGGAAAATAATTACTGTTGGAGTGATGTCATGTACAGTAGAACATGTGACTGTTCCACTTTTTCTTTGATGAAGCATTTTGCCAGTAATTACAGTGTAATATTTATTGAAAATGTTATCCATTTATAATTATATTTGGTTTGGTTCGGCTTGTCTCCGATATGAAGATTTCATATTGTTTGCCTTGAATTATAATTATGATTTCTCATTACACTGTAGTTTTTTAAAAAAAATCCTTTTCTTTTGAAACCTTCTGGAAATAAATTGTAGATAAATATTCAAGCTAACTTGAGAATGTTGGTCTTTTTCCAAGATTTTCCAAGAACTTGTGTGTTGATGGAAATTGGTTAGGGGTTGTGAGACAGTTTATTTCTCAAGGACTCTAATCTGGAAAAAAAAGGTGTACAGTATAGTATTATTAGTGGTAGGGTTGCATGATTTGATTATAATAATCACACTGCGATTATTTTCAGACACATATTGTGATTTAACTGCGACATGTACGCGATATTAAATGTACTAATCGTATTTATTGAAGCTACGAAGAAATAACAGCACAAATGATAGGAGGATGGAGAAAGAAAAGAAAACCCTCCTGTGTGCCCTAAACCATTTTCAATTCATACATGTTCAATTTATGCCTGATTATATACATTATGTTCAGTGGCATTACTGAAGATTTTCCTAACTCAGTCATTTTTCAGTAAAGTGCAAGGTAAAGATGATGCCTTTTTGGTTTTATTGTCAATTTCCAAACTGTTCAAACCTTTTTGGAATTAGGGTTATAATAAAGACTTAAATTATTGACAAACTCTATGTACATAAATTCACAGGTGTGCATACAGTAATTGTGCCAGTCTGTATCATGATTTTCTACAATTAATTGTGCGGCACTAATTATAGTGGACAGTAATGTTATGTTTTATTCTGTGTATTGTTATTATTATTATCTTTATTATGAAGATGCCATTGATGCTGATGGTGATGATTTTCTCGAATATTTCTCCTCTGTCTCTGACAGAAATCCCAGAGGACGAGGCTCGGTACTGGTCCAGCAAACTGGAGAGCATCAATGCCATGGGGATGCACGATGAGGTGAAACACTCATTGATGAATTTTTCTCTCATTGAGAAACATTATTGATGAATATGTCCTGTATATGAATGTACTAATATGAAATAATAGATAATACATAGTAACATGAAATACTTTACATCTCCTGTTGTGTGTTTGTGATGTATTTGAGAACAGTGCCGCATAATTGTTCCACAAGCTTATTTTTCCAACAATGGTGAAATGTCAGTATTTTAAAGGATCTTAAATCATAGATCTTCCACTGACGTAGTGCTGGTGATGGAACCCCAGATCACAACACTGCCTCTTTCCTGTTGATTTTTTGACCATGTGACTTCTTCACTAAGCACTTAAGTGATCTCATGTTTTTCTTTTTTTTCAACCACATTTCGTACACAAAGTTGACGGTTCTGCACGATCCTTCCAGGATTTAATGTGTCGTCAAAGGGTTCTTAACCCAGTTACAGTCATTGTAAATCTCCTTAGTTGTTTTCTTTGCTTAATGAAGCCCAATAATTTGTCCTTTTCCAGAAATGGCAACCTTTTTTTGTTTCCAATCCCCAACCAGTTCTTGGCAATGGCAATCCGGCACCTTGTCAGTAGAAATGTTAGAAACATCTAATGCTCAGTTCCTTTTCCTATTCATTTAAATGTTGAAGACTTGTTTGAAGTTGATCCTCTTCTTCTTCTTCTTCTTCTTCTTCTTCTTTTTTTTTTTTTTTAAACCCGTCATCAGATTTAGAGAGAACCCACTGGTTTGGTATGATCTCAGTAATCAGCATGCGTGTGTTTTGAGTGGTTAGTGTGTCAGAGTGATGTTTTTCTTTTTTTATATACAGTTCCCTACAGTAAATAACAAGCTTTTACAAAAAAATAAAACATCGGTTTGCTGTGTCTTAATAGTAAGAGGATGCATGTGTACAATTAACAACTTAAGGAAAATGAAAATTAATAGTATTTTATAATAACTAACGGTTTCTGAAAATGATTGATTTGGTTTTTGTGGTGCAGCGCTAAAACACACCATTGTTGTGCAGTTATTTCTGAAATACATGCAGGTCTGTGTTATTCATACTGACCGTGATTTTATTTTGTCACATCAGTTCCCGTTGCAGGATGACGGAGTAGGACGTCCTCTACCTTTAGCAGCATCTCATTGTTGTGAGTACTTATACGTTTAGCACACCAGGTGGCGCCATGTAGTCACGGTACCATGTAGTCTGAGAGTCTCCTTTTCCATTACACAGCTCACTGTCAGATGTTTTAAAGTTGGAGTGGTGCAGTATTTTGGTTAAAAACGAAATATCCAAACATCTAATTATTTCACCTGCTTTCACTTCTCTGCTGTTTGATTTGCCAGGCAGCCATTTCGGATGGCCAAGCTCACAGAGTATGTAATGATGATTTTGCCCTAATGTTACAGATTATTCCCTTATTCCCTAATGTCTACCTACGGGGCCGTTTGGTGTCCTCCCTGTGCTCAGCTGGTCGGCTCGAAGGTCCTGAGTTAAATCAGAGGAAAGCAGGGAGGACATTAGGCAGTGTGGGTAGTCTGGAGTGATGCCCCATTACCCTTAAGTCTTTTTGCTCCATGGACCTTTTCCTTTACAGTCCTTTTGCTACCCCAGCTTAAGTGCATGTTCTCCAGCTTATATGCTGACATGGTTTTTCTCAGTTCCTAGTCATGAAGGAAATCATACAATAAAGCAAAAGATGCACGGCAAATATCTTATTGTACCACAACACTGTAAAATTCTTGATTCTTGTAAGATTCTGATTGGGCTAAATTTGTGGGTTTCCATCCGTTATTGTCAGCATCACTGCCTTTTTCTCATTAATTAATTAATGGACTTAAAAAAGTCCACATAATCAAAGTCTAATTATAAAACTCGGAGTGTTAATAGCTGCTGCAAACTTGTTTCATGGTTGTTGATTGTAACTAAAACCTGATAAAGCCTACATCCTTTTAACAAATGCAGTATAAATGCAGTAGCTGGCAAATTGCTGTTGTATGAAAGCAAACAAAATCTTGTGCACTTATTGGAAAATTATCAGTGTTGTTTTGGTAAAAATAAGTCCATGTATACGATTCAAAGTTGATCAGTTGACTTTCAGTACTGTATCATCCTATTAGCAGAAGAGTAAAGAGTTTGATCAGTTGACTACTATTCACAGTAGACTAGTCAGCCAATGACTAGCACCGATGGTCAAGCAGCGTCGTCATATTGGACTTTAATCGAAATCAAAAGTATTGCAGCGTCAGGTTATGAACTTCTAACAACAATTACTGCCGTGAGAGGAAGCCATTTTACAATTGAAAAAAGCTTCTTCTGGATTTTTAAGAAATGCGCATTACTTGAGTCAATGCTTCTGTCGACAATGTTTCGACTAAATGAATGTGTTTGCCGACTCAGTAATCGAGGCTCTTTGTTTCTGTCATCCATGTATGTGTGTGTGTTATCTGTGTCAACTCTTGTGTCATTAGTGTGGCATGTTGTGTAAATGTTGCATTTTTAAGTACAGGTGAATACAAGCAGCATGATATGGCAACAAACTAGCTTTTAGCTCTGCAACTTAAACAGAGCATTTTTGCCATTTTGTGATATTTTATTGTTAAAATTAACATTTAGCATTTTACAGCACCCTTTTCTGAGTCTGTTATGTCACCCACACAGCGTTGGATGATCTGGACAGTGCAGTGGACGATCGTGACAGTGACTACAGGAGTGAAACGAGCAACAGTCTGCCACCGCGGTACCACACTACGGCTCAGCCGAACTCCTCTGTACACCAGTACCCAGTGGGACCACGTTTTCAGCAGCACCCTGATTCCTGCACAGACTCGGTGCATAGTTTTGAACTGGACTATAGAGACAATCATCCAAGCAGGTAAAATTTACAGATTCTTTGCTCAGGGTTGTGTCTTTATTTATTTATTTATTTATTTATTTTAGCGTTGCTTGACCTTGGTGCAACTTTTGACACCATTAATCCTGGAAATATTAGACACTGTTGGAGGTAGAAGAACACCCTATTCCTGGCTTAGATTCTGTTTGACTGATCATTATGTTGTACATGGCGGCTTTACTATACTATACTATACTAAAGTAAAGTCTGGTGTTCCGCAAGGATTGGTTTTAGGCCCATTACTATTTTCTTTATATTTGCTTCTTCTGGGTGATATAATCTATAACCATGGTATTAGTTTTCAATATTTGCTGATGATACACAGTGATATGATTCTGCAACGCCATATTAGATTGCAGCAGCTTAATAAAGTTGAGGAATGTGTAGCATGCATTAGACACTGCATAATGATTTGTAACAGTGTCCATTATAAAAAGCGCTAAACAAATAAAATTGGATTTAATCAAATTAAATTTCAAGTTATAGTGAAGTCTCCAGTTGAAGCCAAAATGATCAGGCTTAGATTTTGACATTTGAGTTTGTTAGAAGCAGTGTAATTGGAGGCATAATAACATGTCTGGTTGTGGACAATTCGCTCTTTGGTACTGACTGATGTTAAGTTTCAGGGTAACTGCAGGATAGAAATGAGACTGAAATTATTAATTTAAATGTTGTTGCCGACATGTCGTGAAATATGTGTCGTTCTTACAGTACTAAGAAGAGTCATTACAAGAGATTTTGTTGAAAAGCATTTGTTGGTCATAATTTATTATTTATTTTATATTATACAATTTTAAAGTTTCATTTGTTTCAGTTTAAATACTCTTGCTTGCTTTAGCTAAGTATTGTTGACTACTTTGTTTTGCATCACACTGTTTCTAGGATAATTTTAATATTTTCACATAACTTGCATAACATTTATTAAAGAACTAATAATTGACAGTCACTCACAAACTAATAAATGCAATTTAAAATATATATTATTTTATGACATTATTATGTTTCTTTTGTTTGTCTGTTTTAATATAGATTTTTCTATCTTTTGTCTTTTCTTCTTTTTTTAAATCTTCTTTTTTATCGACCTGCACCTTTAAATAAGAACCCTAAATGAGAGAGGGAGGGTTAGAATAATTCCTGTAGATTCAGTTATGGGAATAGAGGACTGGGAGGTCAAATATAAAATGTGGGATCAAGGTTCCCTAAATAATTTCCTTGATAAAGAAGAATACGAGTTGGATGTAGAGGACAGCAGGCCAAATAACATCAGTCAGGATTCTGTGATTAGGCAACAGCCTAAGAAATCAAAAGTCAAGAGCCCTGCCTATCCAGAGGGTTATGACACCATCGACCGAAGACGAAGAAAAAAGGTTCGAGATCCAGTTGGGAGTGCAAAAGCAAGAACAGAATGCATTGGAAAAGACTTTGTCGATCCTGATCGTGCCCTTCTCCGTCAGAAACGGGGAGAGCTTGTACTGCGTCAAGTAGCAGAAATGGAAGAAGAAGATGAAAAGATGATGCCGTGTCTAAGGCCATACAAAAACGGCTTGTTCTTCAAAACTAGAATGCAGGTTAAAAACAAACTGGAAAATGCATTTCCGGACAGCCTGATGTATCGAGACAAGGAAGAAACAAGACTTAGGGTGAGCATGGACCATCATTTTGAGATGCAAGATGCAAGTGAGATGCAAGGATCTGAGGAGAAGTTAGAGGTATTCTGCTCTGAAATTAGTCAGAACTATAAACACAACAAAGATTCATCTTTTGGTGGCTATTATGACAAGCTTCAGGGATGTCATGATCGAAAGGGTGCAAAATCTAAAATTGGAAGATGGACCCCAGAAGTTGTGTTGTCTCCTGTGGAGGAACCAAGCGACGAGTATATTAATCCAATAGATGAACTTCAATGCTTAGTGGAAACTGTGTCAGAATATCTGGCTGAAAAAGAGGAGGAGATCAGTAAGTATGGCTCCTTGCCTGAAGTGAGCAAATCAAGGCTGTCTTTCCAGGAAAGTGCAAGGTCAGAATTTTTTGGAGATGAACAATGTGTTGGCTCTAAGGAGTTAAAAGAGGACACGGGTATTGAGGGGAAACAAAGACATTTGTCCGAACAGGGATCAGGCATAAAGAATGCCATGAACTCCTTATTTAGCTCTCTCACTGAAAAAACAGCCACAGGTTCAAAATATACAAGATCAAGTTCTGTTCAGCATTCAGAAACATCAGATTATGCTAAAGGGAGCTCTGGCTTATCCAAATTGTTGTCATTTGTGACAAAGTCTCAAAGTCCAGCACCAGTAGCTGTGGTATCTCCTACTCAAGAGAATCTCCGTGATGAGAGGAAGCTCCAAATGGCTACTAGACCAGCAGAGGCAAATCCACAAGAAAGCAATCAAAAGTTAGAACCTAAGAGACAAAATAAAGGTGACCTAAATACAAATGTTAATGAATGCCAGACACTTCTCTCAGAGATCAAACAAGTAAAGCCTCAAATTGAACCAAATTTAAAGGAACAAGGAAAGATAAGTGCAGCAAGCAAGAGTTTTTCAGAAGAAGCCAGTAGGAATGAGCTCAACATGAATCCCAGGCATTCAGCAGATCAATCTAATAGTATGCAAGATTTCAGACATAATGGAGATCAGACTAGAACTGATCCTGTCTTCACAGACGCACAGACCCGAACTGACACTAGCGAGAATGTATCACAAAAATCTACTGCAGATTTAGGATTTTTCAGTCCTTTGAAGAAATCAATTAGATCTTTGATCTCTCCAGTGCCTGATATGCCTCCTCAAAACCAGACGCAAACAGTTTTTCCTGTATTCAGATCAGAATATCATGCCAAAGAAGCATTTTTGGATGTTTCATCACGTGGGAACAAAATTGTTGATTCAGATAATGTGCCTACACAACAGCCCATAAAAGCAGAAAAGGCAATGTTCTCTGGACCCTTTAAATTTTCCTCAGCTGATGAGACTGGTGGGCTTATGAGGTCACCAAAAACCTTAGACAAACCAGGTCAGACTGCTCCTTCTGAGACTCTGCTCCTAATATTTCTTTAAACCCCAGGTTTGCTCAGAATCTTGCTGAGAAACAGCCCATGGTGACTTCAGAGACTAATTGGTTTTCAAGTCTTTTTAAGACTGCACCAAATGAAATGGTGCAGGCTGCAAGTCCAGAGGGCCAAAGGTTGTTGACCCAGAGCGCTCAACCACCTCCTGGGTCAAGTCAAAAGATAGTAAGTCCACCCCAAAAACCAATCAAAGTAGTTGATGAACAGATGCATAATATTCAACAAACCCCAAACACAGATGCACCTTTTACTCCAGAACCAAATACATCCCAGCCAGAACCTCAAGGCTTTTTCTCTACTTTCTCTAAATCATTTTTTTCTGATGACATGGCAGGTCCCAAAATGGATCAGCATTCTGCACGAGGAGGCTTGTTTTCTGGCATCATGAAATTAGCTTCTAATAGTGAGATTTCAAAAGGGACACAGTCTAACCCAGTAAAACTAATAAGTGAGCCAAGTCAAGCCACAAATCTTGCTCGGACTTATCTGAGAAATCAGCCACATTCTCATCAGCAAGCACAAAACCCATCTCCGACAGGAGTCCCTTCTATACCAGATAAGAAACCACCTCAACACAGAGACCCCACAGACTGCCAGCTGTCTCAACAACCTTTACTGCCTCAGCAAACGTCTTCTCAACAAGGAAGTATTTTGTCTGATCTTTTCAAATTAGTTTCCAATGATAGTTTCTCAAATAATCAAGCTAGTTCAGGGCAGCAGGAAAATGTCCCAGCAAGTGCTTATCCATTTCGGGCTTCTTATCAACCTTCCACACACGATGTTCAAGAGCATCAGTCAAGAATCTCAAATGATTCCTCAGACATACAGGAACCCTTAGAGGGACGTACTAGACAGAGTGACGATGCATCCCAACCAGCAGTTGAACATGGTGGCTTTTTGTCTAGCCTTTTCAAATTTTCATCAGATAATTCATCTGCCAGTCAGTCTGCATCAACTGAACAACAATCAAAACCCAAACATGTACGGCGAAGCCCTTTTGAAAGTCAATCCATTGATCAGAGCCCTCCTCTAACACAGGAAGATACCCAGTCAGGAATCTTATCTGGAATTTTTCACAAGTTAAAAGCTTCTTCTGAAGCACAGAGCAAATGGGCTCCACATGACCAGAAAGAACAGTGGCAGTATGTACAGAAAGACCTTTCTTCTCAAAATGCATCATCATTTAAACAGCAGAATCAACAACAAGCTGTAGTGAGAGACCAAAAGTACCCTGGTTCAGGAGGGCCATCTGTGCAATGTTTAAAAAAGGGATCAAATGAGTCTCATTTAGGGGATCCCATGGAAATGGGCAAAGAAAGAAATGCCAGTGCTTTGTTTGCTTCTCGCCCACATAGAAGTAATGGTGCTGTCATAAATAATGTGCCAGTCTACAGTAATGACACTAATTTGGACCTGAGGACAAGTTATAAAAGATCACAACAAATGAATGCAGCCTATATTTCAAATAGCACAAGTCATTTGCCACAGATGTCATCTTTCTTAAATCATGTCGAAAACTTAAACAGCACTGACAATCTTCCTTCCTTTCCTGTTGTCCCCACAGAACAAGTACATACACCCCAGCTATATTTAACCCAGAGCTACCCTTCCCTAAATAATTTCCCAGAGCAGCATCCTTGTCACAATAATACGTTTTACAGATTAGGTCCTAACTATGAACATTATCTGAGCCAAAATTCTGTTTTATGGGAACAGTTGCATAACCAGTCAATGAATTTTCCTCCATGGGAATATAACCGTGCAGCAATTTTAGAGGAATTGCAAGTGTCTCAAAGCTTTAGAATGAATGAGGATGAATATCAACAGTACTATTCCACACACGACTGGATGGCATTTAACAACAGACAGAACAAAAACCTTCAGCAGCAAGAGTATCACAGGAGTCTCGCCAACAACAGCAGCCATAACAGTTTGGATATGATCAATCATGGTGGCTTCTGTATTGAGGAATCGGGTGCTTTGAATCTGAGCAAAAAGAGCAGTACTAAATTTGGCAGTTTGCAATCGTTGAGTGAGGAGAGCTGCTACAGTTTAAATAGTGTAACGTATCTTGAAGGATATTATGAGGAACATCCGGCAAATTTATCTTACTCTGCTACTAGAGACAATAAATGCACAAGTGCTTATTTAGAACCTGCAAGTAACGAATGCTATCCTAGTTTAATTTGTTACAACAATGGCTGGAATTATACTTCCTTAACAACTGTTGAAAATGAAGACTGTGGATATTTTGAAGATATGGAATGGTACCAACAATGGCTGTTACTGCTAGAGCAAGGCATGTGGTGGCCAGCAGATGATGGAGATTGTGGATACTTTGTCTACACTGATCACGAGTATATCTATGCATTGCTGACAGATGGGTCTGGTCAGTACGTGTATGCATGTGCTCCAGAAGATAAGGTGTGGGGAAATGGGCAGATGTCTGAAGACTATCCAGTCGCCATGCTCCATAATGACATGGTTATTGTATGTGGTTTCAAAATTCCTCTCTACAATGAGGATGAGCTATTCTGGTTTCCAGAACAAGATCAGAGTGAGGCTCAGCTTTTAAATGCACCCCTTGACCTATCTGATGCATATATGAAAGGTAATGAAATTATGAATCTGAACTTGGAAAGGTTCTCTGAGATGTTTGAAAGCTCTATTCCTCCCCAAAGACAGCAAGCTATGGATTTTTCATTGTATCGATTAAACAAGGTTAAAATGGACACAAGGCAACAAACACTGAACAATTCTGCTAACCAGGACTCTCTGATGGAGGTCCTGGATCTGAGTGTTAAAGGAACTAATTTCAACATTAATAACCGAACAACCAAAGAAATGCTGTCTCAGAAAGTCTGTATATCTATTTGCCCAACTCCAGTGACCTCCTCATCGGTTGTTTATGATTGTTACCAACCTCGTCAGAGACGTCATTCATCCTTTGGATTAAAGGTAAAACACATAGATGACACTTCAGAGGAAGAATGGCAAAAAAGAGTTCAGCCTAGGGAGGAACAGGCCAAGAAGCCCATTGAGAAAACATCGTCTCTCTTTTCTTCTCTTGTTGGAAAAAGTCAAGAGAACAGTTCGTGTCCCCAAGGTAGAAAGAGTGATGTTTCTTCTTCCGTAAGCTCAAAAAAAAGCACAAATCAGCAGACCTCAGAAATTAGGTCCCCTAGAATCTTACCAAAAGTTTCATCATCCGTAAGTGGTCAAGGTGCAACCCAGAAGCCGAAACTGGCTAGACAAGCCACTATGGCCCAGCAATCGTCTATTCCCAAAGTTTCTACAGATTTGCCAGATAGACAAGATGGTGAAAAACCTTCTGAGCAAGGAGGTTTTCTAGATTTTTTCAGAAATGCGATAGGAATAGAGGAGCCAAATCAAAAGTCTGTCCAATCTTCTCAAGCTGTAGCAAAGCAAGACCAGAAAAACAAACATGTCCTTGATGGGGTAAAAGATTCAAGTACAGACAAAGGCACTGGAATGACCAAACTACTGGGGTCATCAAAAGAATTGTTAACCATGGACAGCACTACTTCAAAGTGTGAAGGGATTCAGAAACCACAAAGACAGGGTAGATTCAGTCTGGGTAGTGAACCTGATGTCTCCAAAGCATCCCAGACATCTCAGGGACACATGCCTAAAAGTGCATCACAGATATTTACCCCTAATGTTAACAATGGACTGATTTTAGGGGGTTCTCAAACAATGTCACCAACTAGGTGTAATGAACGTGAACCTTCCACTAAATCAACAAGTGGACTGTTTGGTTTTTCTTTTGCAAACTCTGCACACACAAATAATGAGGAAACTGCTGGGAGAGGGTTACTGTCAATGTTTAGTGATTCTAGTTCACAACAGGTGCCACTTCAAAGAAAATCAGATTCTCAATGTCATGGTGAGAGCGAATCTGCCTTAAGTACAACAAGTAATAAAATCTTGTCTTTATTTGGTATTTCCAACACACAAAAGGCTCCATTATTGAACCAAACTGCTGAAAAAACACCTAAAAAAGAGTTGTCAAGCATAGGTTCTGTGTTCAGTGGCACTAGTAATCAAACCAGCACTCCACATACTGAATCATCAAATCAGGCTTCTTTTCCTAAAGAGACATCAGGAATAAAGGTCCTGCCAAATTCACCACCACCTAGGTCTAGCAGTCAGCAGTTCACTCAACGGATTACAAACAAAGATTTTCCAAATACAGATTCACAAGAGACAGGCTCTGTCTTTGGTGGAATATTAGGTAGCCTTTCCACCTATAATAAGAAACCAGTTAAAAGCTTGTTTTCTAGGATTGCTGGATTTAGCTCAGAACCTTCATCCACCCAGCAATCAACAACTGGTCCAGCAGCACATACTGAAATTCCAGAGAATGTGCTACCCAAAGAGCTACAGGGGATGGATATGTTTAATGGATCACAAAAATCACAACCTAATGTAAGCAATCGTAAAGAAACGATTTCTCTAAAAGAGCCACATGGAAAAGGTAATCATAATTCACAAAAAGATATACTTCAAGCAGCATCTGTTCAGAGTGATTTTTTATCAAACTCCAGTGGAAATAAAGGATCCTCAAAAGGATTACTCTCAATGTTTGACAAATCAAGTCAGGAGCAAAATGCTAAGACTTGCCTTCAAATAAATGCACAGGCGGACCTATCCCCTGGAGCAGGTTCTATGGATAATGAGAAATCTATTAAATTGCAGATGGAATGTGTGCCCTCAGGATCTAGTGCCCCTACCCTACAACAACCAGACTGTGTTGATTCTGTGTTACTTGATGATGGACTGCCCATATCCAGCACCCTAAATAAACCATATTCTGTTCCTCTCCTAGATGAATCTCCAGGTACATGTTTGCTTTCAGCAGTTCATTTTCAGTCAAATCAAGCGCCACATATACCATCTTGTAGTTCTGTGGAGGCTTTCTCTGCTTTTTCAAAGGATATTACTTCCTCTTCTGGCAAAAAAACTGTACCTCTGGAATCAAGAAGCAATTTTCCCACCTCTTCCACCTTTGCAGGACCAGAGGGTACCTCACAGAATGCAGCATCTGGTTTATTGTCAATGTTCAGTGGGTCAAAATCCCAAAATACAGCCTCTCAAGCTGGGTCTGTACTTGATGGAATTTTCTCAGGTAACACAGAAGAAAAGGACATTCCTGGCAAGAGACTGTTTTCTATGTTTTCTGGACCTAGCTCAAAATCTGCCTCAGATGCAGAGAATCATGGACCTTCAACCTCAAAAGAATCACATGGAAAAACTTTTTTTTCCATGTTTGGTGGAACAAGACCACAAGAGACTTCACCCCCAACATCATTGTTGGGAGAGGTTTTTCCTGGCAGCATTGCTCCTAAAGATGTTTCAGGGAGAGGTCTACTTTCCATGTTTGCTGGTCATAGTTCAACAACATTACCCAGACAGACAGAAGCAACATCAAAAACACCTAAACCAGAAGGTCAATTTAATGTTGCCTCCTTTTCTTCTCAGGAAAGTACTTCAGAAGATATGATATGCAGCAAAGAACAGAATCTTGAAATACAAAAAAGTTCTAGACATTCCGAAGCAGATCACAAATTGGTTAACACTGTTTCAGGTCATGGTACTGAAAAGAAGGGTAATAAACCAATGACTTTGCAACCCCAATCTGCATTATCAGAACAACAAAACATTTTTCATACCGTTACTGAAGCAGATAAAGAAACTATAGAGGAAACAGCTACACAAGATAGTCAGCACACGACAGAGTCTTCAGCTTCTTCTCAAGAATCTGTTAGAGCTACTCATTCATCACCAGAGCAAAATGAAAAAAATTATTTGACACAAAAAGAGGTCCAACATCAGCCTAAACAAGAACATAAGATGGCACAAGAATCTTTAACTGCAGACAAGCATGGTCAACCAGAATCTACTGAGGTGGAGAAGTCTGTTTTAGACACATCAGTTGATGTAATCTCTGGCTTTATGTCCAAGATGTTCTCTAGTGGCAGTGGACCCTCGAAAGCATCAAACGGTCTTTTCTCTACAGAACAAACTTTATTTTTTAAGTCCACATCCACAAAGGAGTCACAACAGACATCCTCTCTCTTTGGCTTCCCAAGTAGGTTGTCAACCGACCCCCTTAAAAGTGATCTCCTTGGTATGTTCAAATCACATCAGGCTGGCAAACCAACAGAAGCATCACCTGCAAATTCCATTTTGAATTCTACTCCATCACCTGAATTAACTAAATTTGCTGTCCAAGATCAGAGAGTGCCTAATGATACGGTATCACCGTCAGGGTACATAGAGTTGACAAATCGAATTAAAACAGAATCAGAGAATGGAGACTCAATTACATATTTAACTTCGGTAAGTGTGAACCCACCTGAAGATACTTTCTTAACTAGGATTAGTAACGATGAAGTCATTGAAAGTGATGGTGTAAAGGAGAAACTAGTTGTCATTGTTGGAAATGCTGAAGATTCATTAACAGACAAGCCAGGACCAGCTCAACAGCCTCCTTCAAAACCAGCACAGTCCATGTTTGGCATGCCTGGTTTATCACCACCGAAGCTTAGTTGTAACGCTGAATCTGAAGAGGCCAGGAAGTATGTTGGGTCTTTGTTTTCTTCAGCAGTGAGTAAAGATCTTCCAACAATGCCACAAACATATAATAACTATATTGGGGGTGGATTTATGTCGGGGTTCAAGTCGTTTTCAAGTCTATTTTCAGAAGAGAAGCTAACAGCATCAAATAATGAACCAACATCACTGGTTGGAGCAAAAATTGGGCTGTGGCAAAAAGAAGCACCTATAACTACAAGAAAGCAGACCATTCGTGTTGTTACAGAGCAGCCAAAGTCGCCCATGTACACAGAAAGCGCATCGAGTGAAAACGACCCTAAGGTCCTTTTGGATTCTAAGGAAATGAAAGAAGATGTAAATAAAAATGACAATGAAATTAGGAATGGAACTGTAATAGATTTAGACAGATCTGAGTTTGAGGAAAAGGAAAAAAGCACAGATTCTCTAGATAATTCAACTCACCAAATTGGTTTGTCCACATTTGAGGTTGATTGTCCAACCCAAAAAGAGCAGGAATTTCAGTTCCAGTTCCCAGCCTGTGCAGCTCCCTCTTCTGGATTACAGCTGGAATACAAGGAGCCTTTGGGTGCAAAAAGGCTAGTAGCATCATAAATCTCTCCCAAACAATTTATGATGACTTACCGTCAACATTAGCATCAGTGGTAGTGCCTTCCTCTGTGATGTTTTATAAATCCACTTTTTTGATCAAGTGTGCATACATGTAGTCATGTAGTATTCCACTTTTTATGTCTTGTCTGTTCCAATATTCTCATGTTCTTTCTCATTCTAACTCATCTTATTCCAGTAGTTTCACCCTACCCTCTAGCTAACTCCATCTGTTTTATATCATTGTTGTATTCGGTGTAGAATTTTGAAAATGTTTTGTGACTTATCATGCTTATTTTTTCATTTTTGTCCCCATCCACGAATCAGTCCTGCCGGCAGTAGTCGTTTTGGATCTTCAGGAAACCTCAGTCAAGCCAGTTCTCCATTAAGTGAGATGGGCCAGGAAAGTGTTTTAGGTTCAGAGCTGAAGGAGACCCATCACTCGTTCCACAGTACAGGATATCGCCCTCCTTCAAATGGACACCACACAGCCAATGAACATAGCTCCTGGGGAGAGGATGAGGGTTTGAAATCTTCTCAAGAGAAGGAAAGGCATGAAAGCAGCACCATAAATAAAGACGGTGTTTCTGAAGTGGTGAAAAGGCTGGAAATATCTCAAAAAAGGTATGGACAGTATATGCTATATGGATGTGCAAGACAAGAACCCACCTTGAGCTCATTTTAATAGCTACAGTATGTGATTCCAAATGCGGACCATGCAGTATAGTGAGTAGGTGATAGTCAGTCAACAATTGACCGTAATAAGTTTTCATTTCACCCCACTGCTTTTCTACTAACTTGGGTTCAAGCTGTAGTCTTGACACGGTGAATAGTTTTGCCCTGTGATTTTTAAAATCTAATTTGTTACTATTTAAAGTGGAAAAAGCAATAGCAACAGGAATGGAGCCAGTATCTGTTGATAGGCACAATGATAATGCTACTACACAGCGATTTGCTAATATGCTCAGTTAGATATTTGAGAGATCTTTGGTTCTATAATTAAGGATAGTTTCAAGTGTGATGCTTCCTTTAGCGTCCCATTTGAGTTATGGCACTTTATCTCATTGTCTCCCATTGTTTGTAGGCATTTCTTTGTGCAAGTGCCAGCTAACTTTAACTAAACTATAAGTTTGTTCCAAAGCATGTGTGTCTGTTTCAGCATCCCGGATGATGGATCTGTTTCGTCCGTCTCCGCTTCACGAGTGCGCTGGATAAAGGCCTTCAACAAAGTGAGACTTCAGCTTGAGGAGGTATAATAGGGAGCTCATACCCTCCATCTCCTTTGTCTTTTCCTTTACCAGCTTATCCTTCGTCACTTAAAACACTATAGAGAATCTTAAATTCCTATTATTTAGCTCTGTAATGCTTATATCTTCTCACAATGTTGCATTGACACCTTCTGTCAGGTAAGTATGAATCACATTTGTACTCCGATTCACTCAAGACCAAATGTCATTCATTGATTGGTTGAGTTTCACCACACATTTGTTCTGGTATATATTGAAACCACTGCCACAACAAACACACATTAACATTGTTGTGTTTTACATGGTTAATTGTATTCCATTGCTGCTCCTTCATCTCTCAATAAAATGTCAGGTTTTCCTAGAATGTCATATGTCCTTTTGCTTGGGTAAAGCAAAAGTACTTCTGGATATCTGTGGCTGCTACTCCAGTCCACATATGCTTTAATCTGTAAAGGTCAGAAGCTCTCTAGCCAGCGTAGATAACTGAAGGACATCATGAATATCTGAAGGAGTAATTAAGCATGGGCACACATCAGGGACAGATTAGTAAATCCTGGGTTCCTGGAAAAGAACATAAGCAGAATTCACCTCGCAATGTATGAGCTCATCTTTGACGAATTACAAATTTATGAAGTTAAGAAAGATTGACAGTGTTACATGTAATATCCTAGGTACCCTCACATGCCATTATGTGATATGTTAGAACGCCACGCAAGCACATCTTTGTATGTAATATGAGGGGTGTATCAAAAAGTTAAGAAATTATGCTGTATGTCCTCCCTCATATGCCTTAAAATTTTCTATTGACGGTCGGACCACTGAGGATGAATTCTTGACGCACAATGGAGTGAATGTCGAAAAAGGTGATGAGCATGCACTTGGTCAAGCGGCAGACCTGCCTTGCCTTTTTCGGTCGTGGGGATGATGGACTCTTTTGCTGAGCTGACTTTGTCTCAGTATGTCACCATACACCAAAGTTTCATCACTTGTAATGATCCTCAAAATGAAGGACGGGTCATCTGCAAGATCTTGGCACTCTTCGAGTGATGTTACTTCTGCTCCTGGGCCAGCAGCCTGGGGACGAAATTGGCAGCAACATGTTCAAATCACACATGAAGATTGCCTGTACGGTTCCGTATGACACACCAACAATGGCAGGAGCGTTGTGGATTGGTGTCCAACAATCACCATGCATCATTGACGGCCTTCCTGATCTCTAGTTGTATTCCAGTGATGCTCTTTCGCTCTTGAAGAAGGGTGCTGCCACTCAAAACACCTCGAATGACAAGTTTCCACATCGCTGTAAATTACAGAATCATATGAGGCATCTCTATGGCAGATTTGGCTAGTTGTATGCAGAATTTCACATTTGCTCCTTGTTCTAACTTGTTGTGCATGATGAAACTGCAGACATTGTAATGACATGGTCAGATTAGTACAGTACCAGTTGCACAGCTCCCGATGTACACAAGATGATGGCATACTGACTTACGAAGATCAGTGCTCCCTGTGACTGTGCATGGAGTCTTGTGCTGCCATCTGTTGGCTCGTTAGGTACACTAGCATGGCTCTACATTGTGTGCTAGTTACACTAGCATGACTCTACATGTGATGCAATAGGTACACTAACACTATCTTGGATGCATAAAATTATAAAAGTGCCATTTCCTGTCAGTTTATGGAAACAAATATTGAAGTTAATAAATGAAATGTGTATTAGCGTGGTCTGGCGATTCTATTTAATAACCTAAAGAGGAAATCTTGGGAGTTTAGCTGGTTGAAATTGTAACAATTATTAATTAAGAGTTAGAAACACTCCTATAATCCTGTAAAACTAGCCCATGTTAGGTTTCAGGCTAGCAGTAACCTTCATAATAGGAATAGCTATGAAATTTCAGAATATGGCCTAAAAACATTTCATGATCATGTCAGCTTAGCTCATTTGAGCTAAATGACTAGTGAAGCAGTAGAAACGATAACTCTCACGAAAAAGAGTTTGAAATCATCTGAGAAATCCTGTCAGGTTGAATTATGCTAGCTTGCTAGCACTAGTTCTAACATTTTTGAAAATGACAGAAAAATCCTGACTGGTTGGCTGATGCTAGCAAACTGGTTAGCACTAGCTGTGAAAATTTTAGCATTTATTAATGTGACACAAAATCCTTTGAGAAATTCTGTCAGTAGCAAACTGACTGGGAGAATTATAACCATCGTGAATGCTTGGTTTCGCTAGTTAGGAAAAATTACACACATGAATGCCAGTGACCTCTTCTTCCTACTTACGGTTCATACGTGGAGTGAAACACAAGGCTAGCCTCCAATTTATGGTTTTAAACACTGTCTTTTTCTTGTCTCACTCACCCGTCCAAATAATTGAATTCAGGTGTTCCAATCACTTCCATGTTTACAGGTGTATACAATCAAGCACCTCGGCACACAGACCAGTTCTACAAACATCTGTGAAAGAATGTGTCGCTTTCAGGAGCTCAGTGAATTCCAGCATAGTACTGTGATAGGATGCCACCTGTGCAATAAGTTCAGTCGTGAAATTTCCTTGCTTCTAAATATTCCAAAATCAACTGGTGGTATCGTGACTGGGAAGTGGTAGGCCACGTAAAATCACAGAGTGGGGTCAGTGGATGCAGAGAGGCATAGTGCACAGAGGTCGCCAACTTTCTACAGCGTCAATAGCTACAGACCTTCAAACTTCATGTGGCCTTCAGATTAGCTCAAGAACATAGAGAGCTCTATAAAATGGGTTTCCATGACCGAGCAGCTGCATGCAAGTGTTACGTCACCAAGTGCAATGCAAGCATTGGATGCAGTGATGTAAAGCATGCTGCCACTGGACTCTAGAGGGCTGGAGATGTTCTCTGGAGTGACAAATCATGATTCTCAGTCTGCCAATCCGATATCTGTTGGCTTATCCTTGTGCCAAGTGTAAAATTTGGTGGAGCGGGGATTATGATGTGGGGTTGAGACATTTTGGACAATTGGACAAGAAAAAAGGACATGAATGAGCGTGTTTGGTGTGGAAGAACTTGAGTAGCAAACCTCAACCCACTAGAACACCTTTGGAATTAATTAGAGCGGAGACTGCGAGCACTTCTGGAAGAATGGTTGAAAATTCTTATAAACACACTCCTAAACCTTGTGGAAAGCCTTCCCAGAAGAGTTGAAGCTGTTATAGCTGCAAAGGGCGGGCCAACATCATATTAAACCCTATGGATTTGGATGTTACTCAAGTTCATATGCATGTTAAGGCAGACGAGTGCATGCTGTGCTGTTGATGGTGGATGTGAAGCAAAGCAGTACATTAATATAACTAAGTTAATGCTAATAAAGTACATGTATACAGCAGTCCTGACACGAGGCTCCATTATGGTGATTGCTAGTGTGAGGGCTGGTGCAGTGCCAACGTAAACGCCGACTAATTGTATAGAGTGGAAGTGAAAACGGGTTTTCTTGTACATGCTTAAAAATTCATGTCATGTTGGAAATTTGGTAGCGCTTGATCTGCACGCTTTTAAAAAGCTAATCATGTTGGAAAGTTAGCCATAAGTCATTTGCTGTCTCATGGTTGTGACATAGGTGCGTGTGACTAAAATACGGATAAAGCACAAGGATCATGGTAAATCTGTACAGGGTTTTAAATCTCAAGCATCTTCCACAAAATGCAAGAAAAAGATGGAAGTGAAGGATAAAAGAGATGAGGCAGCAGATAGAGAAAGATTGGCTTAGTGCTGGAATTCCTGCATGTGAGGAAACGGGCAGAAGGAAAGGAGTGAAAGAAAGAAAGGAGAGATGGAGAGAAGGAGTGACACAGGGAGGGACAGTGGCGAGGTTGTCCAAGGGTGCGCTTCTAGACTGTAACATTGGCATGCACTGTACTCCATTCAGCTCACACGATAAAGAGTGCCTCCTTTTAAAAACCCACTTCACTCGTTCCATTCCAACGAGGACGGCGCGAGCGCAGTGATGGATTTTACCCCCTGGATGTTTTAATCACATGTGACACATGTGGATGTGTTTCTCAGAGTGAAGTGTCTTCTCCGGTCCTGTGAGGTAAGAGGATGTTTTTTTGTCCTGATTTTGTCAGTTGTGATGTTGATGATAAAATATAAATATAGTCTTAAATACAATAATTTTATGCATGTTTCTGATCAAACAGAAGTTTTGTTTTAAACATGTTGAGTTAATTAGAGATTAAAATCATAGCCTATAATCAATAACTAATCAGAGACTTTGTGGTCTGTGCAGCATGTAGGAAATATACAAAGAAAATAAAACACTTAGCAGGATAATATATTATAGTCTTGGCTCGCAGCTTCCAGACGATTTAGGGAGAGCTGAGTGCAGGAACGAGATTAAGCAGGACATGGCCACGGAGAGCTAATTAACTTGATGGTTCAAAAACATTTTTGATTTCTGTTCTGATAGAACGAGTTTTACAATACGCAGTAGCCAAATAATGCCGTGGATTATTCAAGGGGTGTTCGAGTCAGACCGGGACTTTTGATCATTTCTATGTGCAGAATAACAGACAACATTTCTGTGAATAAAAACTCCTGTTATTTCTGTAAATAATCCTCTCCTACACTAATGCACTTACCCAAGTGTTTCACTTGGATAGAATCAAAGTTTTCTCAGTATGCCTGAGCCATGAAACGCTGGCCTCCCAGGAACTCCTTTAATGGCCCACATATGTGGAATGGCTTGGAGCGAGTTCAGCACTGCACGGCGAATATTGCAATAACTCCCAGCCGAGTTCCTCTAAAGTGCAAGAGGTGTCTGTGAATGATTGTGTGTAAAGTTCCCACAGACAGATACGTCATGTTTAACTGCGGCTAAGAGCCTCATCAGCGTACTGTGCTTGAAGTCTTCTGTAAAGGTCAATCGTATTTTACATCACCATTCACAAGAAATTGAATCACAAATTAAATGTCCTGGTTTGAACACTCCTTTTACTAATCTGAATGTCTGTTTTTGTGTATGTTAATTGTTCATATAATGTGAACAAACATGCATTAATGAATGAACCTCTTATATGTTAGATTTGTTACCATCCAATCAGTTGCATTAAATGGAAATTTATACGGTAATTTTTGGACATCTGCCTTTTAAGTTATGAAATTAGGCTACTTATAGTTCACTAGCACTTATAGTTCACTGGGGAAATCATGATAAATCTGTAAGTATACGACTACAGAGTGAATCTTCGCTTTAAGCAAAAAATTAACTGAAATGAAAACTAACCAAGTTGTCATCAACTGCCAGACCTCAAATAACCAGACCTAACCAGAGGTTAATGCTCAGGTGTGGTTAGGATTAAGGTTGTTTGTATACAAGTACAGATTTTTTTTTAATGCTGGATTATATGGCCAGGTATCCGAGATGCAAACTGATTTGCAGAAAGTTAATTTCAACTACAAATGAAGAACTTCATGATATTTAATATCCATACACTGTATATATTATTGATATTATTTGAAAATGATCATTCTGAAGACATCACAGTGACTAAAAATTTGTAATTTTAGTCAGTACTGTTTCTAAAATAGGTACTGATCAGGGCTGTCTTAAAGAATAATCTGAAATGTCCCATTTCATTCTCTGGGCAGCAAGCCAAAGCTTATCCTTGAGTGCCACCACGGCAAACACATATTACTGGAATCTCAGTTACAATCATGTCGACTGCTCGGTGCATTTAGGAGCATAACAGGACTTTGTCTGAATTTCAATGACCATCTCATTGTGCATTAGCCATTAGCTGTGCATATTATTACTATTGCATACGAGGGTGAAATAGATTGCTGTTGCTTGCTCTAGATGTCGACTGACCTACTTATTCTCACTGAAAGTGATTAATTTAGTATGAGACGGTGTAGCCTTAAAAAAAATAGACTGTTTTTTTATTGTAATTTCCTATTATAGTGCACATTTAAGATGTTAGAGCAGTTAGATTTTCCCTCATTAACTGTAATGATTTCAGTAGTTTCTTAACGTATGCTACAGCTATACAGCAATATAAAGGGGAAAAGAGTCCCTGCAATTATTCTACTGAAAAAAGACCAGCTAAATGTGGTGTCAACCTGTCAGACTGGGGAAATGGTAAAGCAGCCATTAGACTCAGCAGGGCTCTAAATGACAGTGGTGCCTACAGCTGGACTGCTGTAACTTTCAATTGTTGGAATTGCAAGCTGAAATACCATCCTAATCTAAATACATTTTAAAGCCAGAAACAGCTCAGAGAAATGCTGTTAAAGAGAATTGAAAGCATATGCAGCAGTTTGATTAAGAAAGCAACTTCTACTCAGTTACCACTTGGCTTAAATTGCCAAATATACTAATTTGCAATGGAATAACTTTTGAAATAATAGAACTGAACAAGGATTTCAATGTGCTACAGGTGACCATTTGCAAGTGCCTAGATGTTGATCAGCATGCACGGCACTACTAAGGCTATATTTGGCAACGCTTGAACATCTGATGCTTCGGGATGTTACCACGAAGTCATAGTGATGAACGGGATGAGACATATGAAACTGGCATCTTCCCCTCCAAAAGAAAAGAACCTGGCAAGAAGAGAGCCCAGAGCCTCAAGGTCCGGCATAGCCTGTGCAAGAAGATTCAGAAAGTTTTTCAGGGTCCAGCAGAGATTGACACTTTTACCATTCAGCATACCTCTGCAGAAGTTGAGGAAGACATGTTCATCTGTGGAATAAGCCAAGAATCTTCGAGTCATGGGACTGGTATCGCCTCAAATGAAAGTCCCCTTAAAGCAGGCAAACACTTGCTAGGGGAGATGGATTTAAAAAGTGAAAATACCATCAAGATCCCATGCTCAGTACCAAGTACAAGCCTTGGTTCTGATTATAAAATCTTAGCTAATTCAGAGTTTATGGACCAAGGAGCTAACATGCAAGAGACACAAAAACCTGGGAAAGAAGCAGCAGAAAATGAAGGAAGAAGCAAGGAAAGACATTCCAGCACCATAGTAGAGCATATTTTGAAAGAGCTTCAGGGAATTAATAAAATCCAGGAGGAGATCTCAGACTTGAGGCAGTACCTAAACTCGGTGAGAGGCTCTGTTGATGAGGTGTCATTCTGTGTGGATTCTGTGCTGATGGAAATTGAGGGACTCTATTCTGCAAGCGCTACTCGTCAACCTTCCCCTCAAAGGCCAGCACTTCATCACAGGAGCATTCAGAACAATGTAGCACCTACACCAAGACATAGAAGTCCTTTGTTAATGAGGCCTGAAAAAATCGAAACGCCTTATTGCAATGTACCAGGAAAGTCAAAAACACTTCATGCTGAGGTTTCAGACAACTCAGAGGAGTCACCCCACAGAATCCACCCTTGCAATTACCACAACCATGATGGGGTTTATGGCCAGGATTTTCCTAGTTCCAGTTCCTTGTCAGGTCAAAGCTTTAAGAGTTTAGAGCATAATCACAGTTACCACTCCATGGAGGAAGACCCGCGAAGGGGTGGCTGGGATACCTCAAGCATGCGTTTAAGTGAGAGTGGAGAAGGAGGATGGAGTGAGGAGGATTACTGCTCTTGCCAGAATAGTCTTGATAACTTGGAACACCACAGACAACCTGATACCTGGTGTAGATATAACGCTGGAGCAACAAGCAGCACTCCAGGCCATTCTTCCCGAAGCAGCTCTGAGCACCTTTCTTTACTGTTTGGACAACAGTACAGCTCACTATCCAGTTTGTCCAGTGCTCCAGACTGGAGACATCCCAGGAGACATATAGGCCCTGATGTGGAATGTGATTGCTCACTGAATTGCCCATATTCCCGTAGTTCAGGTTACCACACCATGGATGCATATGCCGATGACCTGTGTAGTGGCCCGTCCAGAAGCATTAGTTGTTCCACTATGGTGCTGACAGATTATGATGACCTCTGCCAAGACTTGCAGTCGTCTTGTGAACATTTTTTGAACCCGGATGCATGTTCTGAAGACAGTATTGGGAGAGACTGGCACAAAAAGGATAACTCGATCATGTCCAAAAAACATCTTGGTCCAGATGACTCTGAGAATATGGGTAACTTTGTACAACATAAAATTGGGATTGATGCAGTGCAGATGAACCAAGCCACGCTGACCTTTCAGTCTACTCTTCATGGAGCTATGAAGAGGCTTGACAAGCGTGATGACAAAAATTGTGACATTGCCAAACAGTCTTCAAATGATCTTGTGGAGGATGACTCAACTGTAGAAGGATCTGATTTGGATCAGGTAATACTATCCAGCTGCGAGACCTTGGATCAAGACTTGTCGCCTCACAAGAGGAACGAAGCCAGAAGATTTGACTCACAGATCTTTGATCCTCAGGAAACCACTTCTGGTACAGTGTCTCCTTCGTTTAATCAAACCGAATGCCTCTCAGCGGAACAGTCATCCAGTGGAGATGAAGCTCCAACAGGTCAAGAGCTTTTGCAAAAGACTGATTCTCTTGAGTTTATCACAGATATGGTGACCGTAGAGAGCTGTCATGGCGAGATGGGTCCTGAGGAAATGAGCCAGTTTCCCTGTGAAGGCACTGAGCCAGGATCTCTGGCGATAATCCT
Organism: Clarias macrocephalus; assembly: GCA_011419295.1. Taxonomy (NCBI): domain Eukaryota; kingdom Metazoa; phylum Chordata; class Actinopteri; order Siluriformes; family Clariidae; genus Clarias; species Clarias macrocephalus. Next base: position 61,835 of record JAAGKR010003242.1, read on the forward strand.
TGAAGCCGAGGTTGATCAGGTAGAGGCTCAGGTAACCTCAGGCAACAATGATCCTGATCAAGGTGATCCTCATCATCAGAAGTGCCTTGCCAATATCCAGCGTGTCCTCAAAGAGCAAAAACAAAGACATAGGTTGTCTCAGATTTCGAGACAGTCAAGGCATAATTTTTCAGAGGAAGAATTCGATCCAGGTATAATTTGTGCGCAAACCTGTTTGTCTTTAATTTCTTTCATTGTTTGCAGGAAACTTACCGTAATTGTTTTGTCTTGATCTGTGTTGCAGAGGAAAGCAGAGAGGTTAATCAGGTCATTTTAAAACATTTTGGTCAAAGTTTTATTTTACTAAAATTGCATTCACACATTTCCATCTTGTCCTATTTATTAAAACAGTCATAACTAAGAGCATGCTGTCTTTATAAATGCATGACACCAGTGAACAATTGTATTGTCCTCAATTTTAGTAACTTGTGCCTGTTTTTGTTACCATGTTGTTGTTTAAAAGTCCCGTCTTTCATCATGCTTCTTCAAAGGAAGCACGAACGTGAAGTCTCCTTGCTACCTTTTGATTACTTAATGAAAGTGGTGAAACTTAACCAATCATGCATTCATCATTTATCTTTAGGTTTTTGGTTTCTTTTCAAAGTGCAGTCTAATGTTTAGTCTAATGGCTAAAATAACAAATCAGAATTGTATCCCTGACTAAAATAGAGACGGGAGGATGGAGACAGTTCCAGACAGGACTGGATCAAAGCAGGGTGAGTTCTACATTTTTTTTCCCTTTCCCCCAATTTAATGTTTTAAGTTGAGCTGCTTTTTGTTTAAAACATTAGTTTTTAAGCATGCAGTTAAGTCCATACCCTAAAATGGTAAATGGTAGGGTATTTTCATACCCTAAAATGATCAAATCAACAGTCAGTCAATCGATCCAGTAGGAGCCGCTTCAAACAGATGCCTGCTCCATGGCAGGACCATTTCCAATTCGTGATGGGTTCTTGGACGATCCGTGAACAGACCCCAATCTCCCTCGATGTGAACGAAGTCCCACCCCATAAACACCATCTTGCGCTGTTCTAATAAGCTGGTTGCAATCCTGTATAGTCCCGCCAGGGGGAGCAGTGACTGCTTCAGTTAACTGCAGTTCTTGCATTCAAGATGGGTTCTCCTCAACATATTTTCATGACATACTGTATGTGTTAGATATACAGTGTCAGTGTCTGAGTACCAGTCACTAACTATGCTTTAATGGTCAGACCTTTCCTGCATATAAGACGCCGTGGCACTGGAAGTTACTGCATTGGCTGCATGTTTTTATCATTACATGAAGGATGTCATCTTGCTCTGTCACTCTAATATACTTTCAAAATAATAATGTAAAAGATTTTAAATGTCAGCCGAAAATACTAACTGGGGAACTAATTGGCGACCGACAGCTGGTGTAATTAACAGGGGTAAAAGTAGGTTTAAATTCTTGCCGGTACTCTGTAGCCAAAAGGTGAGGAGACTAAACCATGGAGGTGGTGAACAGTCAAGGAATAAACAAGAAACATACGAGATTTACTTTATATTTCCACTTATTCCACTGTAGAATATCTGATAGCCTTGAATTTTAGATAGCGTTAAATGGAAAGCTAGTTTTCACTTGTTTTACACACCGTGATCGGGGATTAGAGATGGATTTGGGATTCAGGTGTTAGAATCTAGTTAGCGTTTATAAAGTGCTTCTGTGACTGGTTGTGAATGTGAGTTTTGGCAGGTAGCTGCTCTTTCCTCAGTACTGCGGACCGTACAGACCTGCTCTTACCCATGCTGTGGGTCCGACAGTTAGTGTAATTAACGATTATATAACACCGGTGATGTGGGGTGATACATCTGGTGCTGTTCGGTGATACATCTGGTGTGGGGTGATACATCTGGTGATGTGGGGTGATACATCTGGTGCTGTTCGGCCCTCCGAGTGGCGCAGTGGTAAAAGCGCTCGCCCTATCATCCGGAGATCGCTAGTTCGAATCCCGGGTGGTGCTGTAACCTCTCGCAGGTGGAGGTCTAGAGAAAGCTGATTGGCCGAGCTCTCTCAGAGGGGAGGGATGAGAGGTACATAGTGCTCCCACATTAATCACGGTTCTACAGCCAGTCGGGGGCGTCTGTGGGCTCGCGCAATGGAGGGAGCAGATAGCGCTGTCCTCCGAGTGTGTTACGCCGCCCCCAACGGTGCGCGAGCGCGCAGTTCGAAAAGATGCGGTCGGCTGGGGTCTTCGGCCCTCCCGACTGAGTGGTAGTAGTAGCCTTAATGTGGGAGCCCCCTAGTGACGGGGAGGAATTGGACACGGCTAAATTAGGGAGAAAATCGGGGAAAAACCCAAAAAAAACAAAAAAAAAACTGGTGCTGTTATTGTCCATCATCACCACTCGTGGAACGTCTCTCGTCCAATCAGATTACTCAGTCATCACTAACCGTTGCATAATTTACAATATGTTGTTTTTCAGTATGTGTTTAAATCTCTCATGGGTTTACTTTGTCGTCTATTGAAGCGGGAGCGGCCTGTTTGGGATTGACAGCATGCCGGATTTGCGGAAAAGGAAACCAATCCCTCTCGTTAGCGACGTGGTAGGTACTCGTGTGTATAATTCCCTGTAATTAAAAGAAAACAAAGCCTTATGTGTGTGCTTTTTATTGCTTTATTGTAGACAGTGCTAGTGACGATTAGATCAACCTAAATTAACCTAACAGCATTTGATTGCTTAGTTAAAAAAATATATATATATATATAATTTAGAATTTAGTAACTGTTTGTTAATCTTGATGATTTGATGATTGCGGTTTAATAATTTTGATTACAGCTGGTAAGAACTTCTTAATTTCATTAATAATCGTTCTCGCTCTACTTTATTTTATGAAATAGTAACTACTAAATAAGTTCTACTAAGTGAAAAATCCTAAGTACTTTTTAGTTGTGTGAAATGTGCCGGTCCATTTGTTGTTGTTTTATTGAAACAAACGCATATTTATTAAATGTTTTGCAAGTTTCTTCCTTGGAAGACATTTGATTTTCTGTTTAAACATCAGCACAGTTATTATTGCACCTGTACATACCTCATGTACATGATTTCCAAACAGTTTCACTAATAATCAGGAACAAAGCTGCTTGAAAATGTGGTAGAAGTGTTGATGTAAAATCCGTTATATTTTCACCCATTTGCACCCAGTGTAATTAATCTACCTCACTGTATTCTCATTATATATGCAAATTATTCTGCACTGTGAGAATGCACTTCAGGTTGGATGCTGACTGTATTTCGTTGCCTTGTACCTGCATGTGCAGTGACAATAAAGTTGAATCTAATCTAATCTAATCTAATCTAATCTCATTTTCGTGGAAATAAACCTCTACCTCTCTTGAATGCATTCAATCCTTGTTTCCAGGCTATGGTAAGTTTAAAGAGCGACACCCCCCTGACCCCACACAACCCCCGACCCCATCTTCTTCTCTTTTTTTTTTTTTTTTTCCGTTGATGTTGCAGCGCTAAATCCACTCTAGCTGTTGTTTCTGTTCAGTAGGAATGGACAGTACTGATTTTTAATGTTTTTTTTTTTTTTTTTTTTTTTTTCAAATCAGTATTTCTCCATTCCGTTAACATGCCAATACGATTACTTAGGATTCTCTTCTCTACTCTAACTTCACCCCGTTGTCGTTTTTAAACTGGAATAAATTTTGCTTCCTCGTATTCAGGCATGATAAGGTATCTGCCATGCAAATGAGGTATACCTGTTTTTCCATGGAAACCTGTCCATGTGCTGTTTGTGTTCATGTTTTTGCACACTAAAACATAAAGAGTCATTGTTCCTCCATCATCCAATCACTAGACCTTACATGCATAGGCATGTGACAGACTTTTAAGCATGGTGTGATTCCATATCCTGTGGGATTGTGGACGAGTCCTACTGTAGTTTACAGGTTTATTAGCGATGCTCAGGTTCCTTTCTCGGCCCTCGAACCTTTTTTCTCTTTAGTTGATTGAGTCATTATCTCCCAGTGCATCCGCTTCTTGTTGTGAGATTCTCAGAGTTCCACCGAGCACCAGTGCTGTTTATGGGATAGGATGCATTTGGAATCTCATGCTTCTCCTTTGTTTTTTTTTTGTTTTTTTGTTGTTGTTGTTGTTTTTTTATTTTTTATTTGAAGAATTATTTCAGTATGTTGAATAGTAATTTTCTTTCCCCGTGAAATAGGCAGTGGTCCAGGCCAGAAAAGCAGGCATTGCATCCGCCATGGCTTCCCGAGCCTCCATTAAAGACGAGGAGCTGGTGAGTAAAATGTTAATGATGCATGTTTTTTTTTTTTATTATTTTTTTTTTTTTATTTAGATCTTTCACCAAAAGCAAAGTCTGTGCTGATCGACAGGCTTTTTATCAGAAAAGTATGGCTTCACATTGAGTAAAAGTTCATTCTAACACCAAACAATGCTGGTCAGAGCTGGGTGAGGTGACATTTTAAGCAGCTTCTAAGAGAAACTTAAAGTTTTTCATAGAAAATTTGAAAGTTGTCTGAATGGATAAAAAAAAAAAAAAAAAAAGTATATCTCACACACAGTAGTGAAATAAGACGGACGTTCAAGTCAAACTGGGACTTTTGATTGTACAGAATATTAGTTATGAGAATAAAACCTCCCTTTATTTCTCTATATAATCCCCTGCTACTGTACACTAATGCACTTATCCCAGTGTTTCACTAATCCTTGGACACCATCAAGGTAGAACGTTTTCTCAGTATGCTGTGCTTCATGTGTTTGACACTGGCCTCCCAGAAACTTTTTTAATGGCCCAAACATCTGGAAATGGCTTGGAGCGCGGTCAGGACTGTATGGAGGACGTGGCGATAACTCTTTAATGGCTTCATTTCCTCAAAGTCCCGGTTTGCTTGAACACTTCTCATAGAAATCTAAGCTCTAAAATGCTTTGGTCAAGTAAGATTGATTCATGTGGCTGTTTTATATATTTGTTTACTTTCTTATTTATTAGATTTTTGAATGGACTTGGACTTGACTTTCTTTTTACGTGTGCTCTAAAAAGAAAAGGAAAAAAATTTAATAACTTAACTTTTCTGTTAATAGTTGGAATAAAGAAATGAAACAATATAAAGCTTTGATAATAATTATAATATTTTGATTTCTGCCACTTTGGGTCCTGATACTGTACATATAAAATATGCATTTCCACTTTGCATACATGATCCATGATAAGAACTGTTGGAGTATACAGTACTGTACATACCTTTTGTCGTTTGTGGTTTAAAACCTTTCGAGAATAATTTTCCTGACTTTTAAAACCATTAAGACGTCGTAACCTCTCTGCAGAAGAACCACGTGTATAAGAAAACCCTGCAGGCTCTGATCTACCCCATCTCCTGCACGACGCCTCATAACTTCGAGATCTGGACGGCGACAACTCCGACGTACTGCTACGAGTGCGAAGGACTGCTGTGGGGTATCGCGCGCCAGGGCATGAGATGTACCGAGTGCGGGGTGAAATGCCACGAGAAATGTCAGGAGCTCCTTAATGCAGACTGTCTGCAGCGTAAGTACCGTGTGGACCGACTGTCGGAAATCAACAGTGATGTCAGACCTGAGGTGTTTCTGAAAGAGAGTAGTTATATAAGACGATCTGGAGCAGAGAGGGTTATGGGCCTTTCTCAAGGGCCCAGATTGTCAGGTTAGTGGTGCTGGGGCTTGAACCCATAACCTCCTGATCCAGAGATCAATTCTCTATGTGTTGAAAAACTTGCACTCCAGCAAATGTACCAAAAAACCAAAAAGACGACACAAGTGAGAAAGCATCCTTGGAATATTAAAGCGAGTCATGTTGGGGTTTCTGTACCTACTGAGCAGAACTAAATGCAGAAACCACAGTAACACCGTATTGTAG
>JAAGKR010003242.1:72754-77835 GCA_011419295.1 Clarias macrocephalus
GTAAGTATTTCACTGCATATAATACTGTGTATGGCTGCGTACTGTGTGTGACCAAAAAAAGAATTTTGACCAGTCGCAATTTAACAGGACTGTGTGTAACTTGTTAATTCTTTATATTATTTTTAAGCATTTGTGACCATAAAGAAAAGCAAGATTTTGTTACGTTATTATTATGTTGACCGTACAGGACTGTCCTCAGTTTTGAGATTGTATCTCAGGAGTGTCCATTTCTTACTGATGTGTCTCACTTCTTTTCTTTTTTCTTTTTCCCCAGAACCTGTTCCACCACACCACAGATGTGCTCGGTCAGGGAGCGGTGAAGATCCCGGACGCTCGTGGCGATGACGCCTGGAAGGTCTACTTTGACGACGTGGCTCAGGAAATCGTGGACGAGTTCGCAATGCGTTACGGGATCGAGTCCATCTACCAGGCCATGACGTACGCAACATCGTAAAAATCTATTGAGTTTATTTAAATGTAGTTCCTTCTTTCGTTTCATGATATATTCACGTTTAAAATTTTCATTTAGTTTTTAAGATTTGATACTTATTTTAAATCTTCCTTAATGTATTGGATTTCATCCAGGCACTTTGCGTGTCTTTCGTCGAAGTACATGTGTCCCGGTGTTCCTGCAGTGATGAGCAGCCTGCTGGCCAACATTAATGCCTTCTACGCTCACACCACTGCCTCCACCAACGTCTCCGCCTCTGACCGCTTCTCCGCCTCCAACTTCGGGGTACAGAGCACACACACACACACACACACACACACACACACACACACACACACACACACACACACACACACACACACACACACACACACACACACAAACACACACACACACACACACACACACACACAAACACACACACACACAAACACACACACACACACACACACACACACACACACAAACACAAACACACACCACACACACACACACGCTCACACACAAACACGCTCACACACAAACACGCTCACACACAAACACGCACACACACACACACACACACACACACACACACACACACACACACACACACACACACACACACACACAAACACACACACACACACATCAATAATTTTGCTTTAGATTTATTACTTAAATGGTAAATACAAAAAAATACTTTTGCATTAAGTTCAATGTTTAAACAAAATCTTAAAATCTTAAATACTTAATTGTTGAATTAAATGTCCATAAAGAGCAGCATTATATGAGACATGATCTTTTTTTTTATTATGTGAGCAAATCCTATTTTTTCATTTGCTATCATTCAAAGGATGAACGAAAGCACAAAGTTTCTTATTTTAAACAATATTAAATGAAATAATATTAAGAATATAGGGCTTCTTTTTTTATTTTCTTGGTATTGAATGAAAATGAGGCTAAACTTAGTGATGTAAACATGTGTATATTATTGGATTATAGTTCTATTACAGCTGTTATTTGGTATGTTTTTAAAAAACCATATCAGTGTGTATTCAGCACTGCCTAAGGGGGATTTCATCAGTGTGATCTGGCAACCCTGGTAAGCAGAAAGCAAGCACACGAGATAGCAACAGTTTAAGTGAAAATGCCAAAATTAGCTAAAAAAAGTTTTTTTTTTCTTAATATAGCACCATACAGTGGCAGTAAATTAGCATTTTGCACAGTGATGGTTGATCTTTCTCAACAGCAAAGATTCAGTGCACATGTGTGCCAAACAGTAGAGAGAGATCACATACACATACAGATCACATATCTACTCCGGTCCGTTACACCACTATTGTTTCTCCACACTCTACGTAGACATGTTAAGTTTTCTACCTTGTTCTGCTCACTTGTTTTGATTTTATTTTCCAACAGAAAGAAAAGTTTGTCAAGCTCTTAGACCAGCTGCACAATTCCTTACGCATCGATCTCTCCATGTACCGCGTACGTCTCACTCAAAACTGATTTCATACAGTAGCACTGAGAGATCTCTCCTGTTGTGCTCTAATAATGGTGTGTATGTCCGTCCTGCAGAATAACTTCCCTGCTAGCAGTAAGGAGCGACTGCAGGACCTGAAGTCCACTGTGGACCTCCTCACCAGCATCACTTTCTTCAGGATGAAGGTACGCTCTGTGAGAAGGTGGTGCCATATCCAGAGGGTGCCATTACTTTTAGTGATTTCGTGTCATCTCACGACAGCAACCCAAGTCTCTGATTTGCCAGGGATTGTTAGAACGATATCAGAAAACCACGTTTGTAATGTCACAAATGCGTCTGAGCTGTCCGAGTCTCCTCTGATTCACTCTCATGCCCCCTGGTGGACAGGTGCAGGAACTGCAGAGCCCTCCGAGAGCCAGCCAGGTGGTGCGCGACTGTGTGAAAGCCTGCCTGAACTCCACCTACGACTATATCTTTAACAACTGCCAAGAGCTGTACAGTCGGCAGTACCAGCCTGTAGGAGAACCGGTCAGCCGTTTTATTATTTACAGTGAAATAACTGCAGTACAGTCAGCTGGTGTGATGATGTCGGTTACCGTATTAGAAAATCAGCAAAAATGTTTTTTTCAGTTCAAGGTCTTATGATCAAATTGGATTGTGTGTGTCTGTGTCTCAGTGTGTGTGTTTGCTCTGACTCTGCTCGTCTTTTCCGATTTAGAATAAAGAAGAATGTCCTCCAGAAGAACAGGGTCCGAGCATCAAGAATCTGGACTTCTGGCCTAAACTGATCACGCTGATAGTTTCCATTATAGAGGAGGATCGCAACTCGTACACGCCCGTTCTCAACCAGTGAGTGATGAACATGAAAAGTGCACACACACACAGTCCTCATGCGCTCTCAGCTCGGTGTTGCCCCTTATATACATGATTCTGTTTAAAGGAAAATAATCAACAAAGGATTGGTGAGGTAGTAGAGTTACTCTACATGATGAGAGAACAGTTTTTTGATTTCTCTGTATATCTGCACATATGGTGGCATTGACAAATAAAAACCTTGAACCTTGAGCCTCTCTTCTGGCTTAGGTTTCCTCAGGAGCTCAACGTAGGGAAGGTGTGTGCCGAGGTGATGTGGGTTCAGTTCTCACAGGATATGAAGTACGCCATGGAGGGTGAGTTACATCACTGCCTGAGCGACTGTGTGTGTGTGTGTGTGTGTGTGTGTGTGTGTGTGTGTGTGTGTGTGTGTGTGTGTGTGTGTGTGTGTATATATACAGTGTGTGTGTGTATATATATATATATGTGTATATTATACAGTATAATGTATATATATTATACAGTATATACATGTGTGTGCTACTGGATCCACCAAACAAACTCAAAAAACTGAAGTAAATAATACAGACGGTCCCCAACTTACAAACATTGTAGTTTCTGCAGATACGAACGGACCGCTGTTCTACCAACATTCATAGATGTGAACAAATTGCAGAAGTAGCTCACATGTATTGGACAAAAAATGGACACCGCAGTGCACCAGATCCCAATATTTACTATTATATATATAATAATTTCAGTTTGTAAGTGAATGTATAAAATGTCTAAAGTCCGGTATATTGTATGATATATTGGTTGTAATGAATCAGTCCAGGAGCACGATGATTAAAAAATGTCTGTCCTGTAAAGCTGTCCTGGATTCTCCTCACGATTTAAAAGCACAGAGTCAGCGCTGCTTACATTTGACGTGTGAAATAAATTTTCCTAGGCGCAGTTAAGTTTTTTGGCCACATGATGGCAGTGTGGGGAATGGGGACAAAGATTTAGTCAGGTGCATTGGTATGCTTTACATTGTATGTTTGTTTCAAAGGCGTACAAAACTCATTCTGTTTGACTTAAGAACAAATCAGACTTATGAACGTGCTCCCTGAATGGAACTTATTTGTAAGTTGGGGACTGCCTGTTTGTTGTTAGTCTCTCGGCTCCTTTCGTTGAGGGGTCACCACAGTGGACCATCTGAACCTCACAAAGACTTGGCACAGGTTTTATCCCGAATGCCATTCTAACACAATCCTCCTATACACTGCATCAAGTGACTGTGGTTTGGGAATTGGGTAGGAATTGCACATGGCAGGCAAGAAACCTTCCACTGAATACAGTGGAACCTTGGATTACGAGCACAATTTTTTCCGGGAAGTGGGCTCATATTCCAAAACACTCGTACATCAAATCAAATTTTCCAATAAGAAATAATGAAAAATCTAATTATTTGTCCCACAGCCCAAAAAAATAAATACATAAAAATAATTAATACAATCTATAAAGTGAAAATAAAACAGATTAACCTGCACTTTACTTAAAAAAAAAAAAAAAAAATCACAACAGATAAGAGTTTGTGTTGTTCTGTTTCCTCCCTCTCCCCACCTCGCTTTTTAAGTTTCACAACAAACACACACACACAATGGAAGCACTGTTTTAACGGAAAAAAAAAATCTCTCTAACGACACTGGCGTGAGCGCATACTAACGGAATCACTACTGTAAAGTAAAAAAAAAACAAAAAAAAACAAATGAACCAGCACCTCACCTTTGAAAAGAATCGCGACAGAGCAGAGTTTCTGTGTGCGTGAGTGAAGCCGGGGAGGGGGTTGAAAAGAGTGTGTGTGTGTGTGCGCTCGTCTTGCAGAACACTCGTAAACCACGTTACTTGCAATCCAAGGTTCCACTGTAGTAGGATTAAATGACTAGTGGTCTTAAATGTAGCCTAAATAAATCTTTCTTAATTTGGGAAATACATCACTGCTTTAAAAAGTCACCTACAAATACTTACTCGGTCTCACACACACATGTTCTGTCTCACTTGTCCCCTCAGAGCATGAGAAGCATCGTCTGTGTAAGAGTGCTGACTACATGAACCTGCACTTTAAGGTCAAGTGGCTCTGTAACGAGTACGTCAAGGATCTGCCTGCCTTCAATGGATCCATTCCTGAGTATCCCATGTGAGTGTCGTTCATTTGTAGACACTAGGACCTTGTTATGTCTGGGTTTCTGAATTTGTAAACAGTAATATCAATAGTAAGAATAACAATATTACTAATAACAGGATAATTAATAATATTAATATTATAATGTATGTACAGTATATACAGTACAGTATATACAGTGTGTGTTA